>JZKD02S0304693.1:285721-296207 GCA_000966675.3 Picea glauca | reverse complement strand
GTTTGACGGGAAATAGTTTATACCTTTTTCAGTCTCGTTGAACTCATTTATGAAAAAGGACCTGGGAGAGTTCTCTTTAAGTGTTTTTCAGACTCTCAAAACATGAAAAACCCTCGAGTTTTCTATCCTTGGACTCGTTAAACAAACATCGAAAGACCCATAATGGGACCAAACCACTCCTTCTTAGGTTTTTTTAAACATACTTTGAGGGACTTGTCTGAAGGATGAGCTTATGTCGACAAACATATGTTATCCTCCTCAAGCTTGTGTAAAAATAAAGAGGTACTCACCAGAAATGGTGGGGGAAACTTTGGGAAAGGGATGTGTTTTCATATTCGTATTAATGGAAGTAAGTGTTTCTCTTGAATATGACACCCCCTATTCATCATTTGAATCTAGGTTGGGAAATCCATTTGTCTCTCTTTCGACTTGCTACAAGGTCATATCTTGGGTCGTCTTTGAATCAGTGCTGCCAAGTCCTTTGTCATTTCATTCATATGTTCAAGATAAGTTCAAACGAGCCCTCCATTGATTTGGCCATCTATAGTTGTCCATTCTTACTATGTAGGCCTTTCCTATGTCTATTTCAACTCATATTCATACTCAAAATCTGTTACTTATTTCATGTCATTAATGGGCGATGCATCAAGGCCCTCCTCTAACAAGTCTTTTTCCGTTGACTCCAACTCATTATCTGAGAATAAGACTTAGAAATCATTCAGTACCTTGGAATCTGCATGCCTTAATGGTAGGTCTCTTTTCTTTCGACAGGGGTTTCACATCATTGGTCCCTAATTGAGATATTCCGCCAAGTGTTCGACTTTAGCTCATTCATTCACATTCGTTCGGATTGTACTTCGGTACCTTGGGAGTCATTGACATCAATGGTGATTTCCCTCACACTTGTTAATGGTTTTGATCAATGACCAGTAATCAAGTGGTTTCTACCATGTTCGACTTCAATATATGTAATCAAATGGCTAGATTCGTACTTTCAGGTGATGGGATTGAAGACCCTAGGTCTCATCTTTTTTATCCAGACTGCGATGGAGTATGTATGATTTGTATCAACACATAGATCCACTTTGTATGTCACGTGGCTATGTCTTAATTTGAGTCTTCTAACATAGATACATAGTGTATTCCTGGTGGCTATGTAGCATTTTGACGACATGGATCCACGGTGTATGATTGGTGGCCATGGCTTGTGTTTACAATTTCATTCATTTGTGATCTGAGCATGGGAATGCCTACCTCAGAACTGGTATTATATTCTGCAGATGCTTGGTTGTTTGCAGGTTTCCAATTAGGTGCGCTCCTTGTTTCTGACACACACACGCAGTTTACAAAGTATTTTGGTTGTCACAAGTTCCAGCCTCATACTTTGGGGGGTATTCTTTTACACATGATTTTCGTCACTCTGGTGATGTATCTACAGTTATGTGATTAGGCCCTCATAAGGAATTTTTTCCTAACAAAAGTGACTATTGTCTTCCTCTACAAAGCATATTTTTAAAGTGAGTTCGCAGTCTCAATATGATGCAGAGTGCGAAAATCCTCATTCTCGCAGGTTGATCTATACTTGGCCTGCGAGGAGTTCGTAGTTTTCTCTATAAGAAGGGTGCGAACCTGTTTCGAGGATAAAAATGAAAGAAGAGGTTACAAAGGTTCTAGAAGAGGATATTCTATAAACTTAGTTGGCATTCACATGGTTGGCATCCTACTAACTTCTCAGATTTAGTGGGATCATCCTCATCCATTTAACCATCTCTCCTCCTCCTATATATTGAAAGGTTTCTCATGGAAAAGGTTAAGCAAGATTGAATGAAGAATTAGTGAAAGAATTGTTTGAAGAACTTTGTTTGGATAGAAGCTTGAAGACTCTATTTGTCTATCAAGTTGTACTGGATCTTCTTCATACAAGTGTAGAGAAAGTGTGTGTGTTGGAACCAAGGATTGTGTTGGAACCAAGGATCATTGAAAGGAAGCTTGTGACATCAAGGCGATCTGGTTGTATCTTCTACTTTCATTTAATATAATACAATGACATGTCCCTTTCTCATAAAATCACTCTTATTTTATTGCATAACTCCTTGATCATATGCATAGGTTGGCATTGAACATACTTTGCTATCTTCACTTTGGTTGGTTTGTGTTGTCTTGGACCTGATTTCACTTGAGCATCGGAGCGAAGTAGGAACAACAGAGACCTAAGGAAGTGATATAAAGGTATGTCACTCATTCCTTCTCGGTAGTAGATTCAATGCCTGCAACTTAGAGAAAGAGTCATGTCTTGTACTGTTTTGTTCTAGATTCATGTGGATCTAGGGAGATCAATTAGTGTCCGCACCTACCAATTTATCCAGTAACAAAGTCTCTGCCAATATGGGATATTTTCGCGAGCACAAATGCCTTTGAAAATGGTTCCCATGATTTGGGAAGACCATTCAGTGCCACATTCACGAGATTTTCATCCTTATTTTTCTCCCCTATGGCTGCAAGTTGATCATGTACATGTGTGATCCCCATGAGATAGCTAGTAACATTATCTTATCTAGACATCTGAACCAATTTGAGTTTCTTCCTTAACACCATCTTCCTATTCATGTTCTTGGTCTGGAATAAAATTACAAGGGAATCAAACATCTCTTTGGACATATTCTTCTCATTTAGGTGAGGGATTATATGATCCATCAGTGAATGGACCCTTTCTTTTTTTATCTCCTTCTTGTTGTGAGCATCTAAAGTTGTCAGATATGTCGGTGGGGTAACTTCTCTATCCACTAACTCCCAAAGATCAGACTCCTTCAACGCCAAAGTCACTCTTGCTTTCCAAGATAGGAAGTTGGATGCTCCATCCAATATGTCTTCAACTCTCAAAGGTACTTCTTCCATCCCTAAGACCTGATAAACTTCCTTGGAAATAACCTGCTACTGGAAAAATGCCCCTGTATTGATATGTACAATGTATACACGAATGTCAACACTACAAAGTGTGTATATATGTGATTTGACACACTGTAAATTGTGTATATACATGATTCAACCCACTGCAAATAATGTATATACATGACTCGATCCACTGCAAATTGCGTATGTATGCGACTGTGTTTTCTGTGAATCGTGTATGCCTCTGTACACTTGAAAAAAACTAGCTCTGCCTCAATACGATTATTTCCTTGAAAATTCATCCTTCAATTTCCTTCTGCTGGTTATGAATATGATATGAATCTAATATCTGAATTCCCTTCAGAGCACTTGCTCTGATACCATGTTGAAGTTTCTCCTACTCAACACCCGAAAATTAGCTCAAAAAAAATTCACTTTATCTACTAAAAGAACAGTTGAGTAATCAACTAAACATGCAATGAAATCATAAATAAGGAAACCAAATCAAACACATAAGAACACAAAGATTTTCGGTTATAAGCCCCTGAAAAAACCTTAGAGGGAAAACCAGTGCTAAGAATGACTTTATTATGCTAAAATCAGGGCTCTCGTAACAAGGATAATGGCCCACTGAGAGAAATACAATTACAGATGAACCTAGCAAGGTCTGACTTCTTGTATGACCACTTCGGGCATGCTTTTTGAGGCATACACGATTATCCTTCTTGGAAATAGTGTATATACATGATTCACCTCACTATGAACCATGTATCCATATGAAAAAATTGTATGACAAGTTTTGTACGATACGACACTCTCTTGTGGCTTCCTCAGATTAAAACGCACATGTGTAAGCCTATGTTCTCTATTCTCCTTGGCCTGATCTCTAGATGGAATTCCTTCTCCTTATATATCCAAGATCTCCTTGAATCTTTCAAGTGTCTATCAAGTTTCAAGTGTAATATTTGGTCCTCTTGAACCACCTTCCTTCATGATCCAATCACTCAAGAAGAGGTCCTTCTCTACTCTTGAGTGTGACCTTGGAGACTCCACGCTAGTAAAGGTCCTCCTTTGCTATTTGTGTGAATATTTTTTCCTCCTTCTCCTATCTTTTCTTTTATAATCATGAGTTATGATCTATTTTTAATCTCCAATGTGATCTATGGTTGATATTACTTCTCACACTCACTTGAGATTTAGATTACATGTTGCATGCTAAGTACTTTTAGCATGTTTCTTAAATAACTCAATTAACTAATTACATAATTAATTAATAAAATGAATTTACTTTCATAATTCCTTTAATTAAAGTAAATTCAAGAGTATAAGGCTTTGGATGGTTTCCACATGTCTAGACACATAGACCTGTGTGGAAATATCTGTCTAATGCCACCACTAACATCAACAATTAATACGTGAGTATGGATGTCTTCCTTGAGACCACTAATAAAGAATTCACAGAAGAAGGTGTCTGACATTCCTTCGACGCAAAAGATCAATTGTTCAAAAGAAGTGATGTAGTCTTTAACTGTACCTGACTATTTAATCTTGGTCAAACGGCCCAATTGATGAGTGTTTGTGTCAAAACGTTCATAAATATCGACAAAAAATTGATTCCAAGCAACATAACCTCGATTGGAATTCTGACGCCATTTCCACCATTGTCAACGCTCTGGATCTAAATAAAGGACACCAACACAAAGTTTCATTAATTCATTGGTGACGCCATGCAATAAGAAATAATGTTCCATTTGAGTGACCCAACTAGTGGGGTCAGATCCATAAAATTTATTCACATTCAATTTAGGAAGAAGTAGATCATGAGAAAGAAGAGTTAATGAAGCTCCATGGAATAGGATTATTCAACTCCCTCTTGGTGCAAAGGTTGTTTTGGGGAGTTAGCGCCCTTGAATTTATCAATAATATTTTATAGGATTGACATCTGGGTAGGGAGGTCATTGATTTTGGATAGATTGGAATTAATGGTAGAAAGTTGGGAATTAATTACAGTAAATTTTTTATCAGTATTAACTTTAACTTCTTTGAATTGGGTGTTCAATTTTGCATAGGAATATTCTAGGGAAGCAAATGGTTTCCATATTCTTGGTTTCGAGTTACCATCTAATTAGGGTTCATAAGTAAGAGGGATAGGTGAAAAATAGAAGGGGGCAAGTTGGTCCACACAAAAATGCTAACTAGAGAGTTGTACGAATGTGGTCAATGTTTATTTTTGTATCGGGGGAGATAGGAAAGTAGTAATAGGGAGGGTGGGTCCACAAAAAAAAGTCTTATGAAAGAGAGGTACCATTGCGATCAACATGAAGTGAGGAATCTATTAAGATAGGTCCCAAATAAGGATGCTGATGGGACCACTTTATACTCCAGATTTCTACTCCTAGATGAATAATATTGCACTGGAAAAATGCCCAAATTATGAATATTGAAGAGTGTGTAGGAATTTTGTTTCCCAAATGTAGGAAGCGAGGCTTCCAAAGACTTAATGTGCAAAATTTCAACACCATTTCTAGACTGGAAACAAGGAGTAGGGTTTTGAAGGTTTCTAAGGAAAAGGGAGTACCTTGTGCTATAACTCTTTCATATACTTGTGGGGTCCAACAATAATAATTGAACCAATATCTTGGGGCCCTAACTCTGGAGGGTCGACTGGACCCTTAGTTGTACTACCCGATTATCGAAATTGGTGAAAATTTGTATTAAATGTGGCAAAAAATGGTAGTCAATTATAGAGACTTGACATGTTGTTTCAAAAACATATTATCAACACAAAAGAAAATATTCCTCTATCTTCTTCTTCAGACGTAATACTTTTCAAACTCACTACTGCTACAAAAATATTGATAGTGCAGGTATATTTCCTATAGAAAATATTTAAAATACAAATGAATTTAAAAAACATTGTTAAAAGATTGTTTGTTGGAACGTGTTTAACTTCTTGTATATTGGATTACGGACCTAACTTCGTTTCACCATTGGTTGAGTTGTTAATGAAGATTTCTTCTTATTTCCTACTTTCATCCATATTTCATTTTCATTTGTTGGAGTCCATGTTGCTCTATTATGATCCAAATGATTAAAATATCACAATAAACTAGACATGCACACCATGTACACCAATGTTAATGTGGATCACAACTCAAATAAATATAAGATAGATAATTTACACAATAACTCCTTAAATAATAGGAGAAACTTCTCCAAATACCCAAACACATTCATACATCACAATTCGCATGTCCCTCAATAATGAATACATGATCTCTATATATACTTATTCACACATTGCACATGTGTCCCCTTTACTATTAGGTTGACCCTATTATAGATACATTTACAAATCACATGTACATTTAAACCCATAGATCACCCCCCCTGGGGTCATATCATATACATTTAACCCCATATATGCTCCCCTTGGGGTCATATCATAGTACCCTCCTTCAAAAAGCTTTATCCTTGAAGATTTATCTTCAAAGATTTGCACTTAAAGGCTTTACATGTGATGAAACCAAGTAATATGATTTTCTTATGTTCCTACTTTATTCTTTTCATTGATGATTACCTATCCATCCAAAATAAATTCCTTTTGGTGTTACTACTTGATGGTTGGTTGTTGCATATTTTTTTTCATTTGATTCCATGTATTGTTGTTGTAACTTCTCCAATTCATAGTAGTTGTTGGTCTCTAATAATAGCTTGTTGAAGAGTGGTTTCATGATTCTTTATTCCATCCTCTTTCTTGATAATGTTGATATCAATCTTATTGTCTTCCTTGAAATCTTTCCTGGTAATGAGGGTGTTGATATGGTTTCACATTTGATGGTCTTCCTTCACTCTACACACCTGTTTCATCTATATTCTTTTAAGAGACAATGGAATCCTCTATCCTCTTTTCTTGGTCGTTGATTAATATAGACTTGGAGATAATACCAACATATTTTGCATGTACAACTTCTATATGGAGTTCAAATTATTTAAGTATCTTCTAGTGACCCTCTTGAATATTTTCTTTCTCCTTTTGAAGCTGCAATGTGATCTCATATATCAAATTTTGAAGTCCTTCTTCAATTCTATATTTTATTTTTTATTTTACCTCATAAGTATTTAGGGATTCCTCAACTTTCTTGCAAATTTCCTCTTCGAGTTTTTTGATAGCATAATCTTCAATTTTGATAATAATATCTTCATCCCCATTCTTTGATTCAAAATCCTATAAATTCATTTTCACCTTATTAACATCATTAAGAAGTTCTTAATTATGCTTACATAACCTTTTGATTTATTCATCTTTCTTTTTCAATTCTTCCATTGAATCATCATTTTCCCACTTTGCTTTTCTACTCTTTTCTTGCTTCAAGTTCTTAACCTCCTTAATGAGTGATTCATTAAGGGATTGCATCTTGGTGAACTCATCATTTTTATTTATAATATATTTTCTTAGCTCTTCATTATCCTTCTAAAATTTGGAAACATTTTATTTAGCTTCAATTAACTCTTCTTAAATTCTATACATTTCCTCCATTTTTGTATCCCTAATCCATTTATTTGAGAAGAGTTCTTCAAAAATTTCCCATGTGGTGTATAATCCAGTATCTTCATCAAGGTTTTTCCGCCACTTATAAGCTTCACCCAAAAATAAAAATTCAGCCCCAAAAGGACTCATACTAGATCTCATACCAGATTCCTTTACCATGATCAACCATTCCATAGGATTGATTTCATATTTAGCTTCATCTCCACTAAAGTTGGGTATGGTCATTGATTCTTAATTAAGGTCTAACCAAAATATTCAACTTAAAACTTCATTATATTCAGAATAATTATCTCAAATAGTTATAATAATTTTTTCAATGTAATATTCTATGTTTTCTCTTTCCAATGGAATTTGAATCACCTCAATTGGACATCCCAATCAAAAGTTATGGTAGTTTTTTGTTAACAAATAACAAACCTTTTAAAACCATGATCTTGAGGATGACTTTTGAATGAAGTTTATCCTGATGCATAATTGCAATTTTGAACCTTCTTAGTTTGAATTTGTTTTATTACTATGATATATCTTATTTACAATGCCATAGGTCTGACCAATATTTGATGTGTCAAGTGAAAGTTATGGGAATTTACAAAAACTTGCTTGTTTTTTTCCTTTCCTAGAGAGTGAGTGTTGAGATATAAAGATGTCTAAAAACAACCTTAATTTAACATTAATTTATCAACTCGGGGATTCATCTTTTATCTCAAGAATATCAGCAAAATCTATGCAGATAGCTTGTAGAGGCTAAAATCTTGTAGTTAAAGAAAACCTGAATTTCTCCACAATCAAGTTCCTCAAATGTTCATGAAATATTCCAAGACTAAGATCTTACTTAACAGAATCAAAATCAAATTACTAACATGCTATGAATCAAAGGGAACTAACTAATCTGTTGAATTCATTTAACTAAGAAGCAATGATTGAATCTAAGTAAAGACTTGTTGAATTAACTATTAACTATGAATCGAATTGCTGGAAAGGAAATATCGAATTACTCTATCTTATGGAAAGAAACAACAATTGTAATCTAATCAAAAGGGACAACAAATATAAATTAACGAAAAGGAACAACAATTGTGACTTTAACTAAAAGGAACGTCAAATGTAACTTAATTGAAAGGAACATCAAATGTGAATCTAAGTAAAAGGAACAACGCGTATGAAAATGTGAGGAACTGTCAAGCAGCAAACTAGAGTAATGGAAATTGGAACAACAATCATTAACACTAGAGATAAATGTCTATCTTTTGTACGCAAACAACATAAAATCATTAACACACTTATGCATTCATCTTAACTATTTCAAAAGAGAATTGAATCATAAAACAAAGAGAAAACTGATACAATTATAGCTTGAGACAGTAGCTCCTTTAGAATGAGCCCTTGGTCCTCAGAAGCACTGCTACTAGAAACTCAGTATGTAGAAATGGTGAAAATGATCAAAGATTTTATTGATTTCATAGTTGGTACAACATTCACAAAAATGGCTTGCGCAGAGTAATTCTGAGTTCTAAATATTTGAACACAATTCTTAGATTGTCTTTTCAGGATCTATTATCCTCTATATATACAATAATATGAGTAAATCAAGCCATCCTGAGGATCAAGAGATCCTTAGGATTGCTTTACTATTATAAAGTTACAATATAGAAAATTAATCATCTTTAAAACTGCTTTGTGCCAAAATCCCTCAACCTCAAGTAGCTCACGCATCTTTCAAGATATCCTTTGCTATTTTATCCAATCCTGTAACAGAATCAAACAATTTCAATAGTATTTTAGAATCTATTTAATATAACTTTAATAATATCACTAGAAGACATATTAATCATTTTCTATCCTATTTATCCCTAATTAACAAAAAATTCAATCAAGATTATATCATGAACTATAAGAATAAGGAGGATATATGTACCTTTTTCATAACCCAACATACCCCTCATATTACCTTCTTGCATGTCCTCATGCAAGCTGAGATATTACATGTAAATCAATGATGCTATAAGGAGGGAAAGTTGGTTCACCAGGTCTCATGAACCCATTACTTCTTTTGAGATCTGTACCCAATCCAAGAAGGTCCTTCCTCCTAGAGCAGTCTAGAATACCTTTCCATTATGAAGGTAGCTGCAAAGAAATTCTTGTACCCAAAGGGTTCCCTAATTTTAAATTCATTGGAGGATGCATCCCATCTCACCTTAGAAGCAACAAGAGATTCTTCTTTGAGTTCTCTAAAATATATGATTCCTGAATAGATAACTTGTCAATTGATGGGGGCTAGAGAGTCTATGACCCCCTCCCTTTTCATAAAGTTTCTATGTCGCATAATGGTTGGAAAGGACTTTAGGGTCTCTCCTCTGATCCAAAGATCTAACCCAGTTTCCCTCTTTATAAAATTCTTGTGGGATTTTCCCCATATGACTTGGTTCTTAGTGAAGGACAGGAATGCCTAGAACTGAATGTATCCAATAAAGGGTGTTATCACTGAAATTTCGTCTGCACATGGCGACAAGAACTCCACAATGCCTAGAACTGAATGTATCCAATAAAGGGTGTTATCACTGAAATTTCGTCTGCACATGGCGACAAGAACTCCACATCATCTGCACACAGCGACAAGAACTCTACATCATCAAAACAGCAATGAAGTCATTCATGGCACTATTCACAGCACTCCAGAAGGGTCAAATACTATGCAAAAATTGAAAGACACTTCACATCATAAGGTGCGCGCATATGCGCGGGATAAGAACGTGTTGTGCGCGCTTTAAGCGCACGATGCGCGACTGTCTACATAAAAAGCCGCGCATTTGCTAATACGGCACATTAAATTCTTAAGACGGCCTTTCGACCGCCAAAAGACCTTCGCCCGAGATGATTTGACATCCAGAACAGGGTCGGTCCTGCAGAAGCGGCGAATTAATGGCTTAAACAACCCTAAGCTAGCCTGTGTCTACACCGGGAACTAGTTTCATGACCGCCTGGAAATGGCTATAAAAAGCAGTGTAGGCTCATTGTTTCAACAGGGAATTCATAGTAGAGTTACGC
>JZKD02S0304693.1:264641-277523 GCA_000966675.3 Picea glauca | reverse complement strand
AAACCAATAATTGTTTCAAATGAAGTAATCGATCTTAAGCAAGAACAAGAAATGATTGTTGAATGGAAAATCAATCATAATTTGCTTCAAGATAAGCTCATGTCATGCAAATATTACAATTATATCAGCTCATTTGCAGTCGTCTTTTTGATGCTATCATTAGTAATGTTGTCTACATGGATGATAATGGCTTCAATAAGATGTAATAGGGTTCAAATGGCTAACAATATACTATCAGTTGTCATGATTATGTTACAGTTGATCTTGATGAGACAGGTGCATAGCAAAGAGTTCAGAGATAGAGGACAAGTCGGGTGGCCTATCCCGAGCTTGTTGACTGGTCAGTAACCTTTTGGGTACCAAAATGTCTTTTAGTGGGGAGGTGTGATCCAGAATCGGATCCAGGAGCCTGATAGGGCTCAAAAAGGCTCAAAAATGAAAGTGCTCGGAATCTGACGAAACCAGTGCCATTACGTCTGTCTCGTCTTCCTTATTCTAGCCATATATTTACTTCATCAAACGGGATTCGTATGCGAAATATATCACATTCTGTCCGAAAACCCAAACAGGGAAAAAAATGTGTGACTGTACAGTCCGTACAGTGCCATGTGGCAAGCTAGTTGTACAGGCCATATGGATGTACATCTGACGTGGAAGCTTCTAGTGACGACAAATGGTAGGTGATGGAGCATATGACAGGTACAGTTGGACCAGTCAGAGGGTGACACGTGTCACCACTGTAAGGGTGACACGTGGCATAGGATGACATGGCATGGATGATGTCAGCAGGCTGAATGGGAAGGTACGATGACAGGTGTTAGGATACATGGAAAGCAGGTGGACGAATCAATGCTCGACAAGTGGCATCATTCTTGACAAATGGAGAGGTGCCACATGGCCCAGTCATGGGTTGCCACGTGGCACCCTGTGGTTGGCCCTCCGGTTTATGCAAAATAGGTTGGAATCCACGGAATTCGAACCCCCAACCTCCCATAGCGTATGGACTAACAGGGCCAGGCTAGCCAACCTGCCCTCGATTGGTTCTTAATATCTATACAACAAATTATATATTTGAATTAAATCAAACTTTTGGTCGGAGGAAGAAAGGGCTGGGGCTTAGCCCCAGCCCATGGTTTCGACCGTGGTCACCCACACACCCAAGGGCGCGGCACCAGATTGCATGGGAGTTGGCAGATAGTGTCCAGCCCATGGATCTTGGTGGATCGCATGTGACTCAGACCTAATCCTAACAAGGTGCGGGGGGTTATATATTGATAGCCCGCGGACCTATGCCTATGCCCAAAGACTAGGAGCCCAGACAGGGGGCTAGCGTGTAATGGATGGAGCGCCTGGCCACATGGCCATCCACCATATGACCAAGGGCACGCAAGCTTGGGGGATGCACCCAAATATTCATGAAAAGTTGTTTTTATTATATAGTTGTTGATTTTTATTTGATTTTAGCCTGTTATTAATGGATTTTGGTCATTTTGGGGAGATATTGGGCATTTTTGGAGCCCAGATTTTGGGAGGAAGTTGGGGATGGATAACCAACTTCAGATCTATAAAAACCAGGCCTGTTTGAGGCCATGGAGGACATTCAAAGCAGATTTATGTTGAAGGGAAGCCAAGCCAATGCCATTTTTATGCAGGGAAGCTATTGAGGAGCAGACACTTGCGGGCCATTTCTGGGAGCTCCGGTCATCCGTTTTGCATGCTGTTTCTTTTGTTGGGTTCTAGAGATATGGAAGAACATGACCAGATCAGTCTTGTAGCCAATTGGCACTGCTGCGATGTAATTTTAAGATTTTTAACAGAAATAAAGAAGCCTCCCCCACAGAGACAAAGGACCAGAGATGTAAGCAACATTGTGTCGAACTCCGTTAACAATTCTATTGTTATGGTTTGTTGTTTATTACTTCATTTCAGATCTGCATATGTGTATATGGCTGTCATAATTCTTCTTCTTTCCTCATTCTTTCATTAATATTCTCAAATGGTTAATTAACACATGCAATTAAAAACTCAACCATAGTCATTAAAATATCCTACGGATTAGTGCGATAATCCCATAAGGCATTCGGGAGCTCAGTAGCCCAATTCCATCGGTTTGTTGAGACAATCTTTGTTAGGATTTCCTCCAGGACCGTATTTGTGCTTTCTACTTGCCTATTTTCCTGTGGGTGGTATGGAGAGCTAACCCTGTTCTTAATATGGTAATTGTCCAAGGTGGTGGTAATTCTATGAGCTATAAATTTTGACCCCCCATCGGTAATTACCTCTCTAGGTAGTACATAGCATACAAATAATTTTAAAATAAATTTGATGACTACTTCTTCTGTTGCATTTGGTAAGGGTTCTGCCTCTACCCATTTGGTCATGTAGTATGTTGCAACTAGAATATAGGCCTTCTAATTTGACTTTGGGTTGAAGTGGCCAACGAATTTTAGTGCCCATCTCTCAAATGGTTCTACGACTACTTGTGCTTTCAAGGGAATTTCATCAACTTGGCCTAGTTTTCCCATCTGTTGACAATTGTCTCACATCTAGACATATTTCTTTTCATCTTTGAATATTGAGGGCCAGTAGCAGCCCATCTGTAAAATTTTATGTCCAGTCCTGTAGTCTGCAAAGTGCCCACCGCCGGGCTCATCATGTCCTTATTTCAGTATGTTGTAGATTTCATCCTCTTGTATGCATCTACATATCTAGATATCATCTCCTATGTGGAAGAGATATCCACCGATCCAAGTGAATCGTGTGCTACAGTAGATGATCAGTTTTCTTTCCCTTGATGATAGATGTGCCGGTAATTTTCTCTTTGCCAGATAATTTGCCACATCAACATACCAAGGTGGCTTTGTGATGACAACAAACAAATGCTCATCTGGAAATTGGTCTTCAACTATTAAGGAGTCATCTGTTTTAGATATGTGGGACAGGAAGTCTATGACAGATTTTCTCTCACGTGTCGATCTTTGATGGTGATGTAAAAATCCTTCAATAATAATAGCCATCGAGTGACCCATCCATTAGTAATCAGTTTATTATATAGATATCTAATATCATAATGATCAGTATATAGAATAACTGGATAGCCTGTTATATAATGATGAAATTTATTGATGGCATGTATAACAGCTAAATATTCTTTTTCTGTTACTATATAATTAAGTTCAGCTGGAGTAAGATTCTTGCTAATGAAATAAATAGCGTAGGTTTTCTTGTCTTCTTCCTGTCCAAGGATAGTTCCTATGGAAATATTTGATGCATCGGTGGAGATGTGAAATGGTATTTTCCAATTTAGTCCCCTCAAAACCGGTGTTGTCGATATCAGCTTCTTGAATCCTTGAAATTCCACATCACACTTGTCAGACCACTGAAACTCCACATTATTAGTCAAAGCATGTAAAGGTGCAGCGGTTCTTGCAAAATTTTCCATAAATATGCAATATTATATAGAAGAGCCAAGGAAACTACGTACCTTAGTTTGTGTGTGTGGTGTAGGTAGATTAAGGATTACCTCTATTTTTGTTGGATATACTCTAATTCCATCTGCAAAAATATAATTCCCCAGTACCACACCTTTCATCATCATCATGTGACATTTTTCATGGATTAAACATAACCTGGTAGCAATGCACCTTTCTAGTACCTTCTCCAGATTATTCAGTGCTTGATCGAAGTCGTCGCCATAAGGAGTGAAATCATCCATGTAAACTTCAAGCCCTTCACTGATAAGATCATTGAATATTCTCAATATGGCCCTTTGAAATGTGGTTGGATCATTACATATTCCAAAGGGCATACTCTATATGCAAAGGTACCCCAAGGGCAGGTGAATGTAGTTTTATCTTGATCTTCTAGAGAAATATGGATCTGATTTTAGCCACTAAAACCGTATAGGAAAGAAAAGAATTTCTTCCCTGCCAAAGTATCCAAGACCTGATCAATGAAAGGTAAGGGGAAGTGGTCCTTTTGAGTGGATTTGTTAAGTTCCTTGTAGTCGACGCAGATTCACCATTTCCATTTTTTATTTGGGATGATGACTAATGGGGAGACCCACCGACTATCTGAGATAGGGTATATAAAATCTATGTCCAACATCTTTTGTAATTCTTCTTTCACAATATCCCTGAGGTGGGGATTCAATCTTGGAAAACATTATTTTCTTCAGGAGAGATTATATGCCCTAATCTCAATCGAAGTTCGTTGCACCCTATCGATTTGGTCTCCTCTTCCCCATTCTCCATAATCTGAACGAGTTGAGCTAGTCTATTATTAGGATTTGGGTGGGGTTGGGATGGTAATTGCAATTGTAATTGAGGGTTTTGGGGTAGTTGGAGTGGAGCTTGCAACATGGGTTGGGTTTTAGGGGCCATCCCCATGGGTTGATTTTTTATCCCCATGGGGTGCTGCCAATTCTGGTTCCAATTTGGGTTTTGGGCAGTTGTATTAGGCCACTGCGGGGGGTAGGGGTTTTTATTTGAGTTTTTCCAAGATGAGGTGGGGTATTGTGAGTTAGGCCAAGTGGGACTTGCAGTTGGTTGATTCTACCAGATTGGATTTGCAGGTGGTTGATTTGGCCAAGTGGGATTTGCAGGTGGGTATTGTTGGGGCTACCAGTTCTGATTAGTAAATGGTTGGTTCTGCCATGTATTAGCAGAATTTTTCTACTGACTATACTGTCCAAAAAAGTCCTGGAGTGTATTTGGAGGGCGAGCCTGCCATTGGCGATGTTGAGCCATAAAATATAATGGTTTTGTTTCCTCTTCTACTCCTCTAAAGACATCTTTCAGTCCTGACAGTGATGGGCATTGCTCCATGTCATGATCCTTGGCGCAAATAGCGCAAACCCGAACCACATCCAAGGACATTCCCTTGTACCATGATTTTTTCTACATCTGCGGAAAAATATGGCCAAAGTTTGTTCTTCTTCTGCTTGGTTTTGTTTGGCCTACAATGCATCCAATTGTTTATTCAAAGTGCTCAGAATATTTGTTTTGAAATTTTCTAAGCGATTACCAACTTCAGCTTGCATAATGCCCCTGCTCGTAATGTTTATATTTTTGGTGAGGGAAGTTCACATTCCTGATCTGGTTCGTGTACTTCCTCGTGAGCACCTGATGCACAATAGAATGATGTTATCATAAGTTTCTTGATAAATGTCACCCTTCCCCATTAAATTCAATGTTTCTACCCATTCATCCTTCATACCTTTAAGCAGAGTTTCTTTAAGTACTTCACCTGTTAATGTACCATAGGGCGATCTCTGCAAGTTATATTGAAGCTCAACATATTCTTCTAATGATTCATTTTATTTTCTAGTCATTTGAAAGATTTCATCTTTTAGGTCCCTGGTTCTACAATAATCCTGATATTTTGTCAAGAAGGCTTGTTTCATCTCATCCCATGAGTTAATGGTTCCACCTCCTAATCCCATAAACCAGCATAGAGTTGTCCCTTTCAAGGTAGAGGGGAACAATTTTAATTTTTGGGGTTCAGAGGTGTAATCATACCCTCTACATAGGACATCGAATTCGAACAAGAATGCATCCGGGTCTTCTGAAATTCATCCACGGAAATTTGATAGGTTCTATAGGGGGATTTCTTTCATGGGAGAATTGGCAATTGGATCAACTATTGGATATTCCAATGTGGAGGTTTGGGTTGTTGTTGATCTGGTTGCGCTATTTGATCGAAAATGTGCCAAAAATCCTTAGGAATTTCTTGATCTGGGTGTTCTATTCGAGGTGGTTGATTATTTTATCCTCTGGGGGATTTTATTGTACTCCCTCTACCTAGGATTTCAGGTATTCCTTCTTCTCTTATGGGAGATTCAGGATCAGGGGATGGTGATGGGTCTGCCTTGGCAACCCCGCTGGTTTCTCCTTCTCCTTCCTCCAAATTATGATAGTTTCCCTCATCTAAAGGGTTGAGGGGTGGAAGGTTCGTGCTTTGAAAGATTTGCTCAGTCCCTTTAGTTTTTCTATGAATCTCAGCGTTGGTTTTAGTTGGTGAAACTGTTGCTTGAGGGATTCGGATAGGTCCTTTCCTAGGTCCGACCGAAGCTTGAGATTTATCCTTTCGGATGATGTCGTCTATGAAAGTACTTCTCCCAAGGAGCACCAAGCCCTGGGATTTGGTAGTTTTTGGTGGGGGTTTTGGTTTTTCAAGATCTTTCTTCTTAGTCATACACACTTCACACAAAAATAAATTCAAAAAGAAACACCTATATGGCCTCTTAAGTGTCAACTAGAGGTAAGCATTGGCATAAGAATATTACTTATTTCCTGCATAGGTTCTTACCTTCCATCTTCAATACCTGGTCCTCCAGAGACACAACCTATTCTACCTTTGACATTCTCCCCGACAATGACGCCAAAATGTTGGGCTCTAAAGATGTATAAAAACAGCCTTAGTTTAACATTAATTTATCAACCCGAGGATTCGTCTTTTATCTCAAGAATATCAGCAAAATCCATGCATATAGCTTGTAGAGGCTAAAATCACGTAGTTAAAGCAAACCTGAGTTTATCCACAATCAATTTCCTCAAATGTTCATGAAAGATTCCAAGACTAAGATCTTACTTAACAAAATCGAAATCTAATTACTAACATGTTGTGAATGAAAGGGAACTAATCTGCTAAATTCGTTTAACTAAGAAGCAATGATTGAATCTAAGTAAAGACTTGCAGAATTAAGTATTAACTATGAATCGAATTGCTGGAAAGGAAATAGTGAATTACTCTATCTTATGTAAAGAAACAACAATTGTAATCTAATCAAAAGGTACAACAAATATAACTTAACGGAAAGGAACAACAATTGTGACTTTAACTAAAAGGAATGGAAAATGTAACTTAATTGAAAGGAACAACAAATGTGAATCTAAGTAAAAGGAACAACACGTATGAAAATGTGAGGAACTGTCAAGCAACAAACTACAGTAATGGAAATTGGAACAACAATCATTAACACTCGAGAGAAATGTCTATCTTCTGTATGCAAACAACATAAAATCATTAACACACTTATGCATTCGTCTTAACTATTTCAAAAGAGAATTGAATCATAAAACAAAAATAAAACTGATGCAATTACAGCTTGAGATAGTAGCTCCTTTAGACTGGACCCTTGGTCCTCAGAAGCACTGCTACTAGAAACTCAATATGAAGAAATGGTGAAAACGATCAAAGCTTTTATTGATTTCATAGTTGGTACAACATTCACAAAAACTTCTTGCGTAGAGTAATTCTGAGTTCTGAATATGTGAACGCAATTCTTAGATTGTCTTTTCAGGATCTATTATCCTCTATATATACAATAATATGAGTAAATCAAGCCATGTTGAGGATTGAGATATCCTCGGGATTGCTTTACTATTATAAAGTTACAATATAGAAAATTAATCATATTTAAAACTTCTTTGCACCAAAAATCCTCAACCTCAAGTAGCTCACGCATCTTTCAAGATCTCCTTTGCTATTTTATCCAATCCTGTAACAGAATCAAAAAATTCCAATCGTATTTTAGAATCTATTTAATATAACTTCAATAATATCACTAGAAGACATATTAATCATTTTCTATCCTATTTATCCCTAATTAACAGAAAAGTCAATCAAGATTATATCATGAACTGTGGGAATAAGGAGGATATCTGTACCTTTTCCATAACCCAACAACGAGCTTGTATTGAATGCCAAACAACCAATTTCCATGATATGATTCTAAAATATTTACTTGTAATAATATGGATTTTTATATTTCCAATGTAATGGGTTTCACTAAATTTGGATCTTTATGGAAGAAGATATGATTGTTTTACCTAGAACACATGTTTGAGACAAGTTTATGGTTAATAAAAAAAAAACCTGATTTACCCATCTTGTATTTTCATAATTATAGTATTTTAGAACCCAAAATTTCTACCAATGGTAATTATATATGTTTCCTAAGATTCCTGAAAATTTCACAGTCTGAAACTTTACTGAACAAAAGTTATAACGAAATTAAAAAAATGACTCATTTGAGACTGATTCCAGGGAAAGTGAAAATCCCTATTTTCCACAGGATGTATCTCCAAATTGAAATGCTCCAAAATGTAAAATTTTTACCAAGCATACTTCTCTATGTATTCTTATTATCCTAAAAATTTCATAGTCTGAAACATCACCAAAACAAAGTTATATCGAAATTCCCAAAATGAACCATTTGAGACTGATTTTAGGAGTAGTAAAAAACCCTAACCTCAATAGATTGTGTCTCCAAACATGTAATGATTTGGAACCTGAAATGTTTCCCAAGAGTACTTAGATATGTATTCATGGTATTCTAAAAATTTCACAATCTAAAATGTTTGATAAAAAAAATTATAGCTAAAATTCCAAGATGACTCGTTTGAAGTAGCAAAACCCTACGATCAATGCTCTAATACCAAATGCTATGAACCAAATTCTTAAAATGGCATAATAAAATAGAAGTACACTCATATACACCAATGTGAATGTGGAGCACCACTCCAATAAAGTCAAGAGATATAATTTACACAATAACTCCTTATATAATAGGAGAAACGCCTCCAAATACCCAAATACATTCATAAATCACAATTCACATGCCTCTCGATAATGAATACATGATCTCTAGATATACCTATTCACACATTGCATGTGTGGCCCCTTTATTATTAGGATGACACTATTACATATACATTTAACCATTACATGTACATTTAACCCCATATATGCCCCTCCTTGGGGTCATATAATATACATTTAACCCCATATATGCCCCCCTTGGGGTCATATCATGATTCTATTGGTCCATAGTTGTTTTCGTCCAATAATTTTGCTTGTTTTAATGCCTCAACTTCTTCTGCCTCATCTACCCAAATTTTAGTTGGTTTTGGAATTAACTAAGTCTATGATTCTTAACCCAAATAAAGAGAGACATGGTCCTCTTTCTCCGGTTTCTGAGTTACCATTTCTTGCTATTGCCTTTTCTTCAATTTCTATGTTACCATTTCTTGCTACGTTTCTAGATGAAACGAATATGGTTGTATTTGAGGATTTTCTTGTGAAGAATGCAATACCAAGTGATGATGTTCTGTCGAACCAATCCACCAAGTTGATTTGTGATGATGCTTCCTATTTTTCTTAGGTCCTTTGGAGCATTTTTCTGCAATGTGTCCTGTTTCAAAATGTTAGGGTCCTAAACTCCCTAACCCATAAATTAGATAGAATACTATGTATTGCTATGTAATGAATTTCATCATTAGTAAATAAGGCCTATGTAGTAGTGCAGAGTCAACTATTGTAAGAAGACTTACTAGAAGGTTCTTCCTACTAGAAATTTCCTTCTCTATAATGTTCTTAGGGCTCTAACTAAGGAAGGTCAATCATACCCTTAGTTGTACTACCCGATTACCTAGGTACTCAAGGGTATTATTCCCTAGTGTTGTTCTCAGTACCACTTTAGCAGTCATACAGTCAAGTGACCGGTCTAAGGATAGTTTCAGGATACCTACAGGACTTATGATATACCCAAGGGTACGTGGAAGTAAAATTTGGTGTACATGTGTTGTCTGATGTGGTACTACTCGAAGGGGTAACAACATGGGTTACAAGGATTTCCAACAAGGTGAAACCTCTTGTAGTTCCTGTCTGTATGCTTCCCCAACCACAAGTTTACCCACATAGAAAAATATCTTTGTGGTCTCTATAGACGCCAAACATGTCTCTAGCCTGAAAAAAAAAATCTAAAAAAAAAATTGTGCCATGGAAAGTGCTATGATACCACTTGTAAGGTTCCAAATAGAAATATTTAGAGAAAGAGAACAAATATTATCTAGATATATTGCAGAAAGAAACAAAATAGTGAACACCAGATAATATGAGCCAAAATAAGACACCTTTATTAATATAGAACCATTTTTCACTTGCCTCTTCGAGGGGGAAACCTTCAATAGAGTAGAGCTTAGATTACAAGTGATTCCAAAAGACATATTTTACAATTCTTCTACCTCTATATATACTATTTATGTCCCCTATGAAAATTCTATAGAAGGAACTTTCTAGTAGGACGAATCTTCTCGTAAGATTTCTTACAATAGTTATGTTCGCACCACTACATAACCATTATTTACTAATGATGACCTTCATTACATAGCAATACACAATATTTTATCTACTTTAGGGGTTAGGGAGGTTAGGACCCTAATATTTTGAAACATGACACATTGCAACACAATGCTCCAAAGGACCTAAGAAAAATAGAAAGCATCATCACAAATGTAATGTTCCCAAGCAATCCTGCCAGGAAACCTAGGTTATTTTCTGACCATGTTTACTTGTTTATGCAGGTTTTTATTCAGTAAGTTGTGCTCTAGGTGTTTGTTGGCCCTTAACCAAGTTTTGAGGAAATATTGGTCATTTTTTACCATTTTTGGGACTTTGACAGGCTGGTCGAAGATGGAGTGCCCAGGTGGAGCGGAGATCGTGGGATCTCACCTATTTTGCAGGACCTTTTGGCTTTTAGGATTTATGTAACAAGTATGGGATGTCAGCCCATGGGTTTACCCATGTTTTAGGCCTTTTTGTAATGTATAAATAAGTAGCTAAGGATGTAAGTTGGAACAACTGGTAATTGGATTAGTGTTAGACTGTTTAAGTTGGCTTCATGAAAGAATATGTAAAGGTTGCTAAGTGTGAAGAACATTTGTTGGATTTTGTGCATACTGTGTGTTAAGACTTGCAGATCTAAGTGCAAGTAATTGTAAGAGGCTTCGTACTAATAAGGAGTTGGCTTTGTGCCTTGACCTAATTCGGAGAAGAAGGATCTGGCGAGGTGCGCGCAGATCTCCTATCCTTTGAGGAGTTGGCTTTGTGGCTTTGTGAACAAGAGAAAAAGAATGTATAAATCTTGCAGACTAATAAAGAAGAAGAAGAAGAATTGGTGGACGTATCCCCACACCAGGGTGAACCATGTATATCATGTGTTTATTTTCTTTGTGTGATTTTATTAATGTTGATTATGTGATTATTTTCTTAGTGTTTTTGATGATATGTATAATGAATGCATCTAATATTGTATCTTAGTTCTTTATGATACTTGATTTTTGGATCTGAGTAAATTCTATGTGCTAGGTGATCGAAAGTGCTTGATCTTGGTTGCTACTGTGTTGATCTGTAATAAGGGTTTAACTTGTAATGTGGATAAAGTTCAAGAACTAATGCATGTTATTGGCTAAGTGCTCTGTCACGTGTTGTGATCACAGATCTGTGTCCCATCTAGGTTGTAGACACCAAAGTCCTGCAACCCCCCCTGCCTCTACCTCGGGTGAGACTTCATCTGCTTTGCAGGTGTTTCCGAAATGGTTGGTAGTTAGTTTTTTGTTGGTGTTTTGTTGAAGCATTGAACCCTAGGTCTACCCCTATGCCAACAAATGGTTCACTGCATGCAGGGATGAAAGTAAAGAGGAGTTGCAGTCTTACAATAAGTTGACCGAGGAAGACATGGAAGAGATCACTAAGGAATGGCCAACAAAATTCCTTGTACTAGTGGAAGATGCCGAAATATTCAACCCCAACATCATCGGAAGTCCATTGGTCACCCGAGTTGAACATGATGGACGGAGCAACGCAAAGAAAAAGAAGAAAAAGGAGGAAGTGCAGGACATAGAAAGTGATGAGAAGGACAGCGCATCAGTGGAAACTACACATGACTCACCTGCAGGAGGAGGAGGAGACAAAGTAAACCAAGAGGAAGGAGGGGAAGAAGGAGACAAGAAAGAAAAAGGTGAAGTGACACCACCAAAGGATCCCCTTACAGAGGCCAAGACATCAAATAAAAGGAAGGTTTCTCTGCAGAAACCCTCAACATAGAAGAAGACCCAAGCCAATAAGCCTCAGTCACAGAATGTGCTCTCAGTGGATGATATCGAGCTCATCATCACAGTTGTAGAGGATGCTTTAGAATACATCTTGCAGAAACATGGAGCAAAGAAGGAGTCGATGTATGACAGAATAGAGAAGGAGCTCAGAGACATACAACAAGCTATCCATTTGAACCGCGCAGTGCCTACTACGCCTTCTTCAACAGAAAGTGTAGAATTGGGGAATGAGCCCACCCAATTACAAAGGCTAGAAGATGAAACCAAGGCTCGACTCCATCAAGTAAAAGAAGAAAAGGAGTAGGCCATAGAGGCATTAAAGAAATAAAAGGAGGAGGTCCTAGAGAAACTTTCAGTTGCACAGAAAGAGAAAGATGAATTTAGGGCGATGTTCAAAGAGGACAAGAACAAAATACAGAAAAAGAAAGACCAGTTGCTCCCGGAGAAGATTAGGGTCAAAGAGGTAGTCACTAAATCATTTCACTTTGTTCTAGGCTTGGCACAAGAGGAAGAAGAATCAACAAGGTTATGGAAGTGACACAGAGACTCCAGCTGGTGCAGGATGAAGCCTGCACGATTTTTGAAGAAGTTGAAGGACAACGCTCGCAGCTAGACCAATTAGTTGCCACAGTGGAACAATGCCTAGAAGGAACTGTTAATGAGCAAGTGATTCAAGAGTTCGTTGAGTAGGAGGCCCTAGCAAAGTAGAAAGTCGAGGTAGCTCAAGCTAAGCTCGAGGCCTTCGAAGCAGCCCTTCCTAGATATGAGTGACTCAGGACACGTCACAGGTGTTGGATCATGTTGTCATTGATGCCAATGGTTTGATTGATTGATGTCATTTATTGATGTCAAGTGATTGATTAATGTCAAAGGATTTATTGATTGATGATTGATGTAATATAATATGTATTGTCCTTGATGAGAATGCATAGATCAAGATGGATCAATGAGTTTTCATTGATACATGATGAAGATGGATCGATGT
>JZKD02S0304693.1:244398-256709 GCA_000966675.3 Picea glauca | reverse complement strand
ATGGCCCCGGAAGTGAAAACCTGCTAAAAATAGTAAATTGCCAAAATGGCCAGAAAACTGTTTTGAGCCATTTGGAAAAGGTGGGTGGCCCCCGATATCCACCTGGATCAGGGATGATAGTTAGGGTTTCGTTGGTGCATTGTTGAAGCATTGAACCCTGGGTTTGCCCCTATGCCAACAGTGTTTTGTGATTTTTTCAAAGCATATAGAAGAAAATGATAAATTCATATCACAATATATAAGAGAAAATGCAATAAATATCTCATAAAAACTTCAGATTTGACCTTTACTTAGTATAATAAGTTGATCTCCATACATAGATCTGTAGATTTGGTACAATAGAGAAAGATAGAGAAGTATAGGTTGAATGCACCCTTTAGATACAATAATATAGATAAATAGATCCTCCTGGGTCCCCCACAAGTGACTGAAGGTCTATACAAGATCAATTTATTTCCCTAAAAAGTTGTAACCTTCAGATCTGGTGCTGGTGTGTCCCCCACTAGCTGGAAAAGCTAGGAATTTTGGCCTCTTTGAAGATGACCTCCAAATATTTTGAAAACACTGCCAAACTGTAGATCGGGAGCTATTGATTGCATATGGATAAAGTATGGGATAAAAACCTCAGATATAACCTTCCAACCCAAGTCCTCCTCAAGGAATGTTGCGCCCATCTTCAACAAATATGCCCAACTAAATAATAAAATAGATATGCAGAAGAAAACCCTCAAACAACTGATGCAAAAAGGCTCTATGGTGGTAGAAATCACTCCTGGAATGTGTTCTTCTCTATATCTAGCCTCTCCAAGGAAAATCAAATCTTTTATCCTCAACTGGTGTGCCCAACCTTATGGAAAACCGTTCAACTTATGCCCTACTTGCTCAAATGGCTCCTAAATTGAATCTGGACTGAATAAAATGGTGAGTGGGGAGTATTTCACCTCCTTGGCCAAGCTTGGACCAAGAGAAAATGGATCGTTCACCTCATTGCTGGTCTCTATGTTTTATTGACTCAAAACCCTCAAAATGTAAGTTTCATAGCTCAAATGAACTCAATAGAAGAATAACATGAATCATGAGTGAGGCACCCTCCTCTTTCTTTTATACCTCCATATTATAATTCTTTGTTGAGTTACTTTATGATTTTTTTCTAAGTTTGTTGTTTTTTAATTTCTCCTTAAGTCAATAAATGTTTTCCCTTTTCATCCAAGTCACTTTAGTAAAATAATCATTAAATCACTTAGTGACAATTTAGTGCCTCCTACCCCTTTTTCCCATTGGACTATAGTCTAGAGGGGTGACTAGACTATTAAGTCCTCCTTTGTCCTTTTCAAGGAGAGGGGAACATCATAGTATCCCCTACTAGAAATTGCTTGACCACAAGCAATTTTGAACCTGTTTGTTGTATTACTTGTTCATTCTCCCAAGTGGCATCTTTTATAGGAAAATTCTTCCATTTTACCAAGTATTACTTAACATCCTTGTTCCTTATTTGTTTCTCCCTCACATCCAAGATCCCCTTTGGAATCAAAATCAAGTGTCCTTATTCATAAAATGGTGGCCTCTCTTCATTAGCTACAACATGTTTCCCCAAGGCCCTCTTTAGGCTAGATACATGGAAAACATTGTGGATTTTTCTCTCCGGTGGTAATTTTAGTTCATATGCAACTTCTCCAATTCTCCTTTGCACTTCATAGGGACCATATACGTGTGGTTTGAGATTCTTAGTTCCATTATTCTTCATATATTATTGTCTATATGGTTGTAGCCTTAGATACACCAAGTCTCCTACCTCAAAAGTGCGCTCCACCTCTTTTTGTCATCATATAATTTATGTTGGTTTTGAGCTCTATGCAAATTTTCTTTGCTCTCTTTAAGGATGTCTCAGATTTCCTGTATCCATTCATTTTCCATAGGGGACTTGATATATCCAAACACAATTTCAACAAAGGTAACATGATCATAACTATACAAAGCTTTGAAAGGAGACATACCAATAGACAAGTGGTGAGTGGTGTTATAGCAATATTCGCCCAGATAAAGCCATTTGACTCATGCCTTTTGTTGCCCTGCTACATAATTTAGAAGGTAACCTTCCACCCATTTATTCAATATTTATGTTTTTCCATTAGTTTATGGATGGTATCTAGTGCTAGGAGTCAAATCAATGCCCACCAACCTAAATAGTTCTTGCCAAAATATGCTCATAAAATTGATGTCCCTATCACTCACAATTGTCTTGGGTAATCCGTGCAACCTAAAAACCTCCCTTAAAAACAATTCAGCCACCTGAGATGCACTATATTCCATGGAGATGGCGTAAAAGTGGGAAAACTTAGTCAAGCAATATACTACCACAAATGTACAACCTTTCCCTTGTGTTTTTGGGAGCCCTGTAATGAAGTCCATAGATATACTCTCCCACTTATGCTTTGGAATGGGAAGAGATTGTAAAAGGACTATAGGGTGAATGTGCTCACCTTTATTCCATTGGAAAGTGGTGCACTCCTTGATGTGATGCATGATCTATCCCTTGATACCCTTCTAATAAAACCTTTCTCTTATTTGCATGTATGTCTTAAGAAATCCTTGGTGCCCTTCTAGTGGTGAGTCGTGGAATGCTTGAAGCACCCTTTTTTTGAATGAATATTTTGAAACTAGATAGATTATGCCCTTGGAATAAATAATATCAGCAATGATCATGTACATATCAACCTATAGCTTCCCATCCATCAACTCACATGCAAATTTATTTTTAGAGTACTCCACCAATAGAAGAGATTTCTAGTCAACTAATATTTCTGTCATGGAATAGGCTGAGGCCTTCTAGACAAGGCATCTACTACTACATTATTCTTTCCCTTGATATATTATGTATCAAATTTATATGCTTGGATATTTCCTATCCATTTTTCCTTCCTATCCTTAAGGTCTTTCTACACAAGGAAGTACTTGAGGTTGTTATGGTCAGTTCTCACCACAAATTTTTCTCCAACTAGATATTTCCATAACTTGGCCAATGCGTGCATTATGGATAGAATTTCCTTGTCATAAATGGTGTATAGTAGTTCAATACCCATTAATTTTCATCTCTCATAGGCAATATGGTGCCTATTTTGCATGAGAACAATTCCCACACCTTCACAAAATCCATCACATTCCAATATGAAAGGTTGAGAAAAATTAGGTAGAGATAATACAGGACAAGTACTCATTACCTTTTTCATTTTCTCAAATGTGGAAACTGCCTCACCACTCCATCCAAA
Source organism: Picea glauca (assembly GCA_000966675.3). Taxonomy (NCBI): domain Eukaryota; kingdom Viridiplantae; phylum Streptophyta; class Pinopsida; order Pinales; family Pinaceae; genus Picea; species Picea glauca. The sequence goes on along the minus strand of JZKD02S0304693.1, from coordinate 253,443 downwards.
TTCCCCCTTTCTGGTCAAGTTAGTTAGGGGTGCACACAATTAGGAGAAACCCTTGATGAATTTCCTATAATAGCTAAAGATGTCAAGGAAGCCTTTGAGTTTTGTAAGTGTTTTTGGAGTGGGCCAATCAATGATGGTGTGAATCTTCTCCTGATGAACCTATACCCATTTTCCCCCAATAATGTTCCCAAAGTAGAGGACCTATTTCATCCCAATTTCACATTTTGATTCTTTGGCATATAAGGATTGTTTTTCCATGATGCTTAGCATTTCATCCACATGTTTAAGGTGATCCTACCATGTTTTGTTGTAAAACAACAAATCATCAAAGAATACAAGCAAATACTTCCTCAATTGCTTATTGAACACATGGTTCATGCAAGACTAAAAAGTGGTTGGTGCGTTGGTTAGGCCGAAAGGAATGAAAAGGAACTCATAATTCTCAAAGTGACATCTGAAGGATGTCTTATGTACATCTTTCTTCCTCATCCTGATTTGATGGTAACGAGAGCGCACATTTGTTTTTGTGAAATATACTGCACCATGTAGCTCATCCAACAATTCATCTATCTTTGGAATGGGATACATGTTCTTGATAGTTCTCTTATTTAGGGATATTAATCTATGCACATGCGCATAGTCCTTATTTTTAACCAGTACAATTGATGATGCAAATGGGATTGAACTTGGTCCGATGTGTCCCATGGATAGTAATTATTTGATGGTGCTTTCTATCTCATCCTTGTGCTTCTTGGGATGTCTGTAAGGTGTTGTGATGACTAGTTTGGATCCTTATTCTAATTTAATAATGTGTTAAAACCCTCTATCAGACAGCTGACCTAGAGGAATCAACTCAAACACCCTTTTATGATTGTGAAGGATTTTTTTCATGTCTGGAGGGTATTTATTGATTTCTCCATCCCCTACTTCCATAATGAAGCATTTAGCTGCATAGGCCACATATTCTTTCCTAAATATGGCATGCATTTTCTTGGCAGTCACAACTCTTGGTGACTCTCTTGTCATTCCCTTGAGCATGATCCTCTTCCCCTCTTCTATATTAAAGGAAATTTCGATGGTTTTATGGTTGGTGGTAATGGGTCCCAAGGTACTAATCCACTGCACACCTAATATGATATTAGTTTCTGGGATGTCCACCACATAAAAATACCATATAAAGGTGTACCTACCTAATGTTAAACTCACACGTGGGACATATTTGTCACAAGCTATAGTGAACCCTCTTGCAAATTCAATCGAGAACCCCTCAAATCCTACTGTAGAAGTGGGCCTCCTTTCTACCATGACAAAATCAATGAAATTGTGAGAAACCCCTCCATATATCAATATTGTAGCTCATTTCCCCTGTACAACACCCTTCATCCGAAAAGTATTGAACTTAGGTACTCCACTCATGGATGCAATAATGACCTTCTTGAGGCCTTCCTCCTGATGTGGGAGCCATTCATCACCTTGTGCCTGTAAGGATTGTTTTTTCTCATTGTTTCTCAGCATTATGTTGTGTATAGCTCCACTCTCCTCCCCATATGACTCATTTTAACTGTCAGACACCACCTCTATATAGTGGATCTTCCCTTTACTCTAACACTTATGACCTGACTACCATGATTCTTTACATGTGAAACATAGTTTCTTCCTTCTCAAATCCCTCCTTGTATCTTCATTCATTTTTCCATATTCTTGGTATCTCTCCCCCTAGTAAACATTGGAGGCTTAGGCGTAAATTTGTTTTTACTAGTTTCTCCCATTAAGTCTCTAGTGTGCTCAAGGGCATCTTGTAGGGTTGCAGTCTTGAAACCCTTAACCCGGCGACATAAGGGATCATTTAATTCCTCTGTATATATCATCAATATTATGGATTCTGACATATCTGTAACTTTGACCACCACCTTCTAAACTTCTTCAATGAAAGCCTCCAAATACTTTGTTTGTTTAATCTGTGTGAGCTCCCTGAAATGAATCTCATGATCCTCCCTGTCAAATTAGTCAATGAGCCTCTGAGTGAAGTCTAGGTAAGAAGTGACATACTCATTCCCCAATGTAGTCATCCCATGAAACCACCAATCATGGGCCTTTCCCATCATATGTAGGGTTGCATATTTGATGGCATTCCCTTCTTCTATGGTACTCAATTGTAAGTAAGCATCTAATTTCTATACCCATGCCTTGGCTAAAATATGATTAGTTCCATCAAAGGTAGGCATCTACATTCTACTTATTTTGTGCCCTAACTCACTGTCACCCCTGTGATGTTCCTTGGATTTCCCCTTGAGTGTGAGGTGGTAAAATTCTACTAAGGAAACCTACCTCCTGAATCTTGCACTCATATTGTTGTAGTATCTCTCCACATTTTCCCACTCATTCTCCATGGTCTCTTGGTTCAAGAGGTTATAGTCCCCTTGTTGAGTATTTCTGAAAGTAGGAAAGTATAGTCTAGGGGTGGCTCTACTAGCCACATGACAATAGAAAGGTATGCTCCATGTGGGGCCTTTGTGTATAGATTCCTCATGGTTCCCATTTCCCCCATGAGAACCACTGGCATCATTATTCCCTCCAAACACAAATGGATCTTTACCATGTTTTTGTTCCATAAAGTACTAAGAAAGAACACGTTGTTGCTTGCTATGCTCCTCCATTACAGCTACCATTTTGTCCTATTCTCTTTGAAAATTCACAAGAGATAGTTTTAGATCATCTTGGACCTTGAATAAATGGTCTTGCATCTCTTCCAAGTGTTGTTGCAATACACCATGGTTGCTTTGTATCAAAAACTCTCTTTTCTAATAATGATTCCTCTTATTCCTGAATCTCTCTCATTCTTACTTCTTCATCTTCCCCTTCAAAAATACCTTCTAATGGTTATCCCCCATGGCCTCTTCTTTTGGGCATTAGAAATAGTCACAGGATGGCGGAGGAAATCTCTCTGATACAACTGTAATGTTAAAAAGGCCTTTGTAGCCTCATTGTAATCATTCCACTCATACGGATGTGTGGAGCAGCCACATCTCTTCTCGGAGATAACTACCACCATTCGAGCAAGTTGTTTTCAGTTCTGCAGTTTTACAGTTTCAGCCTATTTTATTTATTCAATAGAAGTTATTGTTCATTGGATATCTATTGTTGTTCTCTATATATCTATCTTATTATATTCAATTTGTTATTCATTTCGTTCTGCTCATAAACTCATATCAGTGGTGTCAGAGTGGTATTCTCTTCATTTATTTTTCTTTATGCATGCCCCCGATAATATCCAGGTACAAAAAGTTGGGACTCGAACACATCGAGCCTTTGCAAGATTGGTCACGTTGAGCCTGACAAAAACTCATGGGGGATGAGAAGAAAGATGATGGAGGAGGGGATCATTTTAAACTGTTTCTCTAGGAATCCCTTGCACGACAAAGGAATGAAATGATGGATAAGTTTACATACATCTTTCGGCGACTACCCACAAGAGACACATCTTCATCAAGTGACTATGCAACCCCCTGCAAGGTACAAGTAAATTTTGATATTCCATTATTTAAAGGACTAATAGATGCAGATGTTGTGGATAAATGGTTGAATTTTCTCAAAGGGTATTTTTGATCAACAATTTTTCTGACAGGGAAAAGATTACTTTTTCACTCCTCAAGGTCATCCCCCATGTTAAGGATTGTTGGGATACTTACTTTGAGAAAAGGACCATAGAGGAATCTGCAATATTTGTGGTCGCCCATACATGGGATTCATTCAGGGATGTCATTAAAGAAAAATACTACATTTTTGGAAGCTACGAGGACTAGTACACAAGATGGACCATGATGAATCAACAAAGGGACCAGACAGTACCAAATTTCACCAATATTTTCCATAACCTACGCACCAAATTGGGTATCAAAGACTCTGAAAAAAATATGGTGATCAAATACCATGGCTAGACATCGCATCATTAGGTGCAGCTTATAGATATGTTGTCAATATCAAGCAAAAATTTAAGTAGAAGAGGTGAGAGTTTGGATCTGCAAACTCCCCACAGCCAAAGTAGGGAAAAAGCAACCCCAACCCACAACAGAAGGGATAGAGAAAATATGGTCACTCTCAGGACAACCAGTCCAATATGCAACCCAATATGGGTATTGAGAAATCAAAGAAGGACACGAGAAAGTGGTGTGAATACCATAAAATCCCTTGGCACAACACCAAATAATGTCGCTCCAAGTAGTCACTAGTGGGCGAGCTTAAATATTCTAAGTCAAAGGTAGATTTAGACTCCGAATAAAATCTAGAAGGAGGGAAGTGAATTATTGATGTCAACCCCATTGCCACTATGACTACCACCAAAGTCCAGCCAAGTGAACTAAAAGAAAAATAGGAAGGAGAATGCCTCTTTCACTCATAGATGTGGGTAAAGGGGGCTCTGCTTCATTTCATTGTTGATAGCGACAGTCATATGAGCCTGATCTCAGCAAAGCTCATCAAGCAGTTAGACCTGTTGATGGCATTGAGCCTACAGCCCTACACCATTGGTTGGCTTTTCCAAGGAAGAGATCTTTGCATCAACCAACAATGTCATCTACCCTACGACATCAAGCCCTTCAAAGACAAGGTATTGTGTGATATTTCTACCCTTGAATTTTATGATGTTCTTTTAAGACATCCATATTTTTGGAAGAGACATGTTGTGTATGATTCTAGACCTTGCAATGTTATTATTACTTTGGGTAGAAAATTATACAGGATACCAGAGGTAGTGTCACCTACCATTATTTCTTTAATCTCTGCTAAGAAATGTAGTAAGGTCATTTCATAGATCGAGAAGTTCATGTTCTTTTTGATCCATGATCACAGTAAGTAGAAGGTCACGACCACATCCGTGACCTCTACACCGAGCCTCTCTTTGCAGCAGAAGAAAGTGGACGATATCATGGAAGAGTACATAGACATCTTCTCCTTACCCATCGGGGTATCGATGCACTGTTAGGTCAAGCATCCAATTGATCTAACCCTTGGTGCACCTCTTCCTAATGGACCAGTCTATCATCACTCCTTGATGGAAAATGATGAAATCAAGCATCATATCTAAGATTTGCTTCAAAAGGGGCACATCATACCCAAATCCTCCCCTTCGGAATCTCGGTTGTACTGATGTAGAAGAAATATGGGACCTGGTGGCTCTGCATTGATTACAAAGCATTAAACAAAATCATAGTTAGGAACATGTACCCAATTCCTTGAATTTATGACCTTCTTGACCAACTCAAGGGGGAAAATTTCTTCAACAAGATTGAACCAAAGTCTGGCTACCACCAGGTTCCCATCGAACTAACTAATGTATGGAAGACAACTTTCAAATCTAAAGAAGGTCTCTTCGAATGGTTGGCCATGCCCTTTGGCTTAAAACTGCACCAATAACTTTCATGAGGTTGATGGATGTTGTATTGAGACCCTTCACCTACTCTTTTGTGGTGGTATATATGGATAACATCCTCATCTTAAATAGAATTTGGGAGGAGCACATGCAACATATTCAACAAGTTTTGAGCACTATGCAACAACACAAGCTATATGCCAACTTGGAAAAATTCTCCTTTGGCATGAACAAGGTCCAATACTTGGGCTACATTTTTTTTGATAATGGGGTACATGTGGATCCAGCTAAGATCCAAGTCATCCATGACTGGCCAGCCACGACCACACTAACCGAGCTTCAGAGCTTCTTGGGACTTGCCAAATTCTACCAAGGGTTCATGTTTGGATTCTACCATATTGCATGGGTCCTTAGCCAAGTGACCAATGGCAGTGGCAGGGAAACATTCACATGGAGGATGACACAACAATGAGAATTTGATGATATGAATCATCGTTGATGCTCAACTTCAGTACTCTCCTTAGTCGATCTGCAACAACCATTCGAGATTGAGAATGATGCATCTTACTATGTTGTAGGTGCAGTTCTCACTCAGCACGGTCATCCAGTAGCATACCATAGTGAGATAGTCTTAGATACCATTCAGTAATACCCCACCTATGAAAAGGAAATGTATTCCATTGTACAAGATTTCCATTAATGGAAACATTACATTATGGGAAAGGAGACAATCATCCACACTAGTCACAAGCCTATGCAATTCATACAAACACAGGGGAAGTTATAGAACGACTACAAACAAAAGTGGTCCACATACCTGCAGCAATTCCACTTCAATATCGAATATAAGATAGGGAGCACAAATCATGTAACCGACTGCCTTAGTCAACCTCCCATGGTTTCACTCACCACCATGCTCCATTCCTGTGGGCATGAAGCATTTGAGTGGCCCCAAATTTATTAGCGAGATCTTGACTTTTCCACCAACTATCAGCTCTTGGGTACAGGCATGTATGTCACTGAGTTTCACATTCAATATGGACTATTATGCCATCTGGGCCACCTCTGTGTTCCTGCAAGTGAGAATGCAAAGATGATTTTGGATGCTCACTATAGTTGGATGGTAGGACATTTTGGCCTGGAGAAAATTATGGCCATTCTACAGAACCATTTTTATTGGCCAAAACTTCGACAGGATGCCAACAAGTATATCAGATCTTACACAGCCTATGCCATTGCCAATATAGGCATTAAGAAGCAAGGCTTATAAACCCCTCTTCCTACTCTTGAGAGGCCTTGGGAATCCATATCAATGGATTACATGTCTGGCCTTCTATCCACCAAGAAAGGAAATGATTGTGCATTTGTGGTGCTTGATCGGTTTTCAAAGCTGGTCATTTTCACATCCTTCAAGAAGAGAATCACAGTGGTAGATACTACCATGCTCTTCTTCAAATGAGTGTACATACATTTTGGGATACCATAGAACATCATATCCAACCGGGATAGCAGGTTCCTCAGCACATTTTGGTCAAGTCTCTGGTCACTTTTGGACACCAAGCTCTCTAAATCCACTTCCTTACACCCTCAAACCGATGGTCAAACATAGGTCGTCAATCAGATGATTGTGCACATCCTGCGCATGTATAAATCTAAGAATCCACATACATGGGATGAGATTCTTCCCTATGTTCAACACAACTACAACAGGGCTCTCCATAGCTCCAATGGCCATAGCCCATTTCAGGTGGGGCTGGGATTCCAACCCTTGGGTCCCATTGATGTTGCACTACCTCTTTCAACCACACATACATAATCTTCCCATGTTCACCCTGAGGCCGACAAAGATACCAGATTCATTGAGTGGATTCAACAAATCTGCCAACATGTCTATGATATTTTTTATAAATCCAATGCTAAGTACAAGCAGTGCCATGATCAACACTGGGTACCACACCAGTTTCAAGTGGGAGACAAGATCTGGTTACATTTGTAGAAAGAACGCCTTACAGGGCCCCATCAGAATCTCTTCCCACTTCTATATGGGCCTTGGACTATTGGTGAGATCAATTCCTGCTTCCAAAATTTCATTTCCTTTTCTAATTTCCCAACTGCATTTTTCCATTTCTTTTCCCTCTTCTATACCTATCCTTCTTCCCCCTTTCTTTTTCCCTTATTTTATCCCTTTCTAGTTACCATACTTAGTCGCATTTAAAAATCGGGGGGTTCGCGGGTAGGTGGATTTGTGGGTCTTCATCCCCATCCATATTGTTATTTCATGAGTCCAACAGACCACCTTGTTATAATACACTTAACTACTTTTGTAACTTCGCGGGTTCATGGGTTCAAGCCTTCATCTTCCAAGTTATGTGATCTCCACTTTACACCCAAAGGTCAGTGATCTACATTATGACTGTCAGACTCATCCCAGGTACCGAACCCATAAATATTTCATTTCTCTTGTATCCAAGTCCGACAACTGCTTTGCAACACTTAGTTTATTTTTTATCATTCAGAACTGCGGGTTTGCGGGTTGGCAAGTTCACAAAAGGCTCCATTTTAGAAATTTCTCTTGTCATCTTCATGATTTTCCCAATATGCATTAAGTGTGTTTTAATGCTAATAACTAATCATGAAGGCTCCCAAAATATTGTCATTAATAGAGAAAGGATCAAGGAGATTTCACATTAAATTGCATTAAATCACGGTTTTCCAAAGGTTATATTATTGTCATCTCTACAAAAGGATTCATTCCAAGTTATTATCCAACTGAAATAACACTCTCATCAACCTATGGCAAGAACAACTAGACAATAATTCTATGGTGATACTTTGAATATTTTTGTTCGTGAAGATGAGAACTTTCAATGGTACAAAACATATTCATATTACTCATCTCCTCTTACACAAAAATATGCAAACTAGACATCCGGAATTGCTCGCATAGGGTGTGTCCCTGAGGTATTCAAATGCATAGAAATTTTTGCATGGTGCGTTGAGAAGTACGTGTCGAGCCATCGAATTATACAACTCCAAGGTCATTCCCCCATTTCCATTTCACCGCAATTTTTTCATAAGATGTTGAAGCTCCCAAAGCCAACACTTACCTTCAAAGTAGAAGACTGGAGATATTTTCTAAAGAAACATGAAAATGGTTTGGATCTCTTGCCTAAATATTTGGAGAATATTTCTTCTATTCTAGAAGACATAACCAGGATTAAGGTCAAATCTTTTAAAAATCTATTACACATTATTTTCATTATCCCTATGACTGTTAATGATATAAACCTATATTTTTCCTTCAGAGGGGTCAGTGGCCTGAGTTCCTGAAGAAAGAAGGGAGGATAACTTTTCCTGAGAAAAGAAGTAGAATTTTCCTTTGTAAAAACCCTATTAAAGAGGATGTTCACAGGTTTCTATATAGACAGGGTGTGAGAATGCCTAATTCTCGTAGGTTGCACCCTAGCTTGGTTGTGAGAGGTTCGCAGGTTTCTCTATAGGCAGGGTGCGAGAATGCTTACACGTGGGAAACATGAGTGTTTTCTTGAATCTTCTAGAAGGAGAAACTTCCATGGTGAAGTGGTATTTGAATGGTTTGGATCTTACTCACTTTCATGATTTAGTGGGATCATCCTAACCTCTTCACCTTATCCTCTTCAACTTATAAAAGGAGAGGA
>JZKD02S0304693.1:197704-244348 GCA_000966675.3 Picea glauca | reverse complement strand
ATTTAATATGATACAGTAATATGATTCTTTCCTATAAAGCTTGTTGTGTTTTATTGTATGATTCCTTGATCACATACATAGGTTTATATTGAATTTATGCTATTACTATCACCTTGGTTGGTTGCGTTCTTTTGTAGTTTCATCATTGTATGAGTGTTGGAATGGAGCTAGGATGGTGATAGCGAGAGGAAGTGGTGTTTAAATGGTATGTCACCTATCCCTCTTTAGTTAGTAAATTCAATATCTAAAACTAAAGGAAAGAATCATGTTCTGGTGTGTTTTGTTCTAGATCTAGGTGAATCTAGGTATATCAATTAGTGTCTGCACCTACCAATTTATCCAATAACAAAACCCCTTTTGGTAAATTTCCTTATTGTTTACCAGGTTGACAGGTCAGGAAAGAACTGCTACCATTTCTCGCATGATTCTTTATATTTTATATTTTACAGTTAAATAATAGGTTGTCTTTGACTAGGGAAAATTGATTTCCATTGAAATCTCATCCCAATTATCACATTACAAAAGGGACAAGAAATTATTTATGGCTTCCTATTTGGTATTTGCGATAATGTATTTCTGTAAATTTCCAAAATTGACTATATGTAATAGGGTGAACTTTGAAATAGATCCATCTACCTTCTGGTATCAGGCATTAGGGAGACACAAGACTTCTATGTATATCTACGAAGTTTACAATGATTTCATTTCAGTTTTCAAAGGACTGTTGTTTGGTAAAAATACCCCCAGGATATCTGACCAAGCTAAAAAATTCTTGGAGAAAAGGGGAATGATAGAACATATGTAAAATCATAGTGTCACAGGGACATTTTGTTCCAAAGAAAATCCATCTTTTATTCCATACCATGTATCTAATAAATTATTTATTATGGAAGTGGAAAGGAAATACAATTTATGGCCACACTTTTTCAACGAAAAAAGGAAAAAACAATTTGCCCCCTTGCCACAGAAAATTGGAGATTGTATATTTAGAAACATAAATAAAATTGATGAATTTGTGAATCACTTCAACAATGTAAATCTGAAGTATGTTGAAAAGATAAAGGGGTTTGACCCTAACAAAATATTTTTGGAACATATGTTTTCAGTAGGATTCAACAACTCGTTCATTCATATTATCCTAAATGAAGAAGAAGATAACAACCAAGGTGCTCCTCTACACAATGTTGGCAGGGATGATTTTAAGGATGGAAATTTATTTTAAAATGTAGAAACCTTGGCAAATCTTATTAATCCTTCATATTCCAACTATAAAATCTTTGGTGATATTTTTGTAAAAATATTCAAATTTCTAAGGATCTTATATAGTTTATATAAAATTTTGGCGATTTTTAAGATAAAATAATTTTATCCTACAAAATTTGGGCAAATCATTTTCAGAATAGCGAAACTTGTTTTTGGAAAAACCATGGAAAATTATCCCATGAGCGAAATTTAGCCCCTAAAATCATCCTTGAATGTTGGTGACTAGGAAACAATACTTAGTACTAACAATTTTTACAAGAAAAAAGGAAAGGGTCCTAGTGAAAAGAGAACCCAGTCTCTAGTTGTTACTCCTAAAACTACCACATCTAAAAGAAATTCTCCAACAACTCACTCAACTAGGAAGATTGCCAGCAATAGTTCAAGTGGTGGAGGAGAGAAGAATCCCCCCCTAGACAAATCGAGAGCTCACACAAGCTCCCTCTGATAAAAAAGAGGAAGAATGTAGTGTAAGAGGAAGAAGAGAATCTCATAGAAAATGACATCAATAGCTTCTCTCTTGAAGACATGGAGCTCGAAGTGGATATTGAGAAAATATTTCCCACAATTGATCAGCTAAGAAATATGGCCCAACAAAATTCATCATTAGAGATCGTTGAGAATGAGACCTTCAGTCAAGAAAAGTCATTTACTTTCCAAAGTGTTGTTTTTGACAAGGAATCTAAAAAATTGATTATAGAAAATGGTGCTCATAATAATAAGAAGGGAAAATATTGTTCATAGGTTGACCTAAGAGATATGCGGCCATCCCAAATATATAAAATTCACAGAACAACCAAGGATTCTCTATATTATTCTATTGGTGGTCTGGAAGCAAAAAACACTAATTTAAAAGAAAGGATCATAGAGTTGGAATATGCCTTAATGCCCCTTCCAATTCTTTCCAGTCCTTTGTCAATGGTGAAACCTACCACACCCACTGTTAAGATGAAAGGATATTCAAGCCTAATCACATCAGCTAGGAGTTATGTAGAAAGAAATATTAATAACAGAATGTCATTAATAACAGAGGAATGGGAGGTTTCGAAAAATATCGTTTCTTTTGGCTCGAGGGCACTTGCCCTCCATGAATATCTGCAAGTTGATCTAAAGAACAAAGAAGATTTATACATTGATGTTGTATTACCCTTTGGAATCAAAGCATCTAACATGATGAAACTGAGAAGAAAAGAGGAGGATTTTCCTTCCCCAAGTCGAATAAAACAACTAAATGCTTGCTGGAAGGAAAAAATTAAAAATTTGAATAACATTGTTCAAGCATACAGTGAAGCCATACTGAAAAGGGAAGAATTTTTCAAGAGACTCTAAGAGATAGACCTAGAAGGAGGTACTAATGAAGTACAATACCCTAAATTAATTATTAACTCAATGTTTCTAACAAAACAACAAGTTGACGAACAAGTTGAGCATTCAAAGGGTTGTGAGTTGCAAAATTTTATGGCATACTCGAATATAATGAAGATGACATAGAAAATTGGCTAGTGGATTATTCCTTGAAAAATCAAGATATTGAGGAAGTAGTACATGGTATCTCTCTTGACTTAATATAATTGGAAGGTGAGTTATTCAACATTAAAATCCGCCATGAGATAAACTTCGCACCAATGAAAAACTATATTGAAGAATGGTTAAAAAAAGCAATGAACAAATTAACCAATGAAGGGCAAGAAACAATTGAGACAGTTCCTATAACCATCGATGAAGACAATAAAAGGACAAAAGAAAGCAAATTAAGACATGAGAGACCATAATAGTAATTTTATGTTGATCACATCTTTCTTTCTTTATCAATTCTTTCATCCAGTTACTCTGCTTCTTTGACTAGAAAGGTTTAGCCGAAGTATGATAACTTCTCCCTGTCTTGTTTCTAGGTCTTGTTGTTCTATTATCACCCACCATCCTCCTTATACAAGCTTAATTATTGTTTATACTTTATTTATGGTTCGTGGGAGCTGCAATCCCAGTCCTAAGTACAAACACAATTTAAATTTCAAGGCTTTGTAACAAACTATATATTTTTTAGAAATTCCAAGAGAGATATTTCCAGATCAGTTTTGATTGTGCTATGTAACTCTAATTTTTGAGTATAAAGTATTTGAGAATGATCTATCATTATCTTTATTTGAGCTTCCCATGTGTCCACTCTATTAAATTTATCTTATGCATGCAGACCATCTTCTTTTTATTTTATGTGATCATAAATATTTAGTTTAACTATGATGGATGTGAGGAAATTTTTTCTATCTTTTTCAAGTATATGAAATGTGTGGTTCTTGGTCATTTCTCGGGAATTCTTTTAAAAGGGAAAACAAAACATTTTATTTCTTGTTATTTTTTCTTGCAATATTTATATTTCTTTGATTACCATGACGAACTTCTGCAAAGTCCTATATTCTAAAAATCTAGAGTCCGAAGAAAATCTTAAAATAAAGAGGAGTTCCACCTCTATAAAAATGTAGGGGGATTTGTATCCTCGTGAGGTTTTCATTCCTAATAGATTCAATAATCAACATTTTTGGTGACCATACTCAGGACTGAACTAAAATTTTAAATCTGATTTAGCTCTTTTTTAAAGATACATGACTTTGCCCTAGGCTGATGAGCACCACCTGAAAATTGGATTGAATAATCAATGAAGCATCTTACATCAACTATATAATCTGGTAATAATAGCATCTGAGACCCGAGAAGAATTAGAAAGGTCATGGCAGATATTATCCCGAGAAGAAGAAAGATAACTCCTCTGGTGACAGAGGAGAGACGAGCGACAAGACCGAAGAAACCAAAGGCTAGTTAGAGTAGCACAAGGACAAGGTTGGGATTGAAGTTGGACAAATACAAGGGACCCATTACCAGAAGTAAAAGAAAACAACTCCATATTCTAAGAAGTGGACATAATAGACCTGGAACAATTCCAAATATGGCAGAAAGAAATGAACAACCGTGAGAAGAACCTCCTGAAGAGAGAGAAGGAGGTGGAAGAGGTGCTGCAAGAAATCAAGAAAACTGAAGAAGAATAAGAGATTCCCCTTTAAAGATTCTAGGTGAGCAACATGACCCCCTTGTTCTCCCTAAGGGTACATTGAAGGAATTTTCTGGAGATAGAACAATCGATGCCAAAAGACACCTTAACTTATTTCTTGATGTTTGTGATTTTCATCATGTTGAGTATGACGATGTGATGGTAAGGTTATTTCTTAAAACCTTATCAGGAAGAGATTATGAATGGTATATGACATTACCCAGTAGGTCAATTGGATCATTTAATGACCTTGAATCCATGTTCCTGACTATGTTCAACCCTCTAGTTTCATATCATACACTTCTCACCGATTTCACCCAAATTGGTTTGAGGAAGAATGAAAGAATACAATATTTTAATATGAGGTTCAATAAAACCTTGAGTAAGATTCCAGAAGAAAAGAGACCTAATGACCCAATCATACTCAGTTTTTATAAGAATGTGATACCCCCAAAGGTGAAATATGCTATCATAACATCCTAAATGGATACCTTGGAGGAAGCAATGATTAAAGCCACTGATATGGAAGAAATTATGATTGAGACGGGTGTCGACCCCAACATTATATCGGGAAAAGTACAAATGAATTTGGGAGGCTTAAGTATTAATAATAAATGAGTCTCTAGCTCAAGAAAGAATGAAGAAATGAAGCCACAACTGACCCAAAATCAAACAAATTGGATGAGGATTTTTCAAAGGAACCATACCAAATGTGAAGGTAGACCCTGTTGTGACACAAGAAACCAAGCAAATAATTGAAATTGCACAAATGAATAGAACTATCAGGAAAATGAAGAACAAGGTAACTCGACTAAGAAGGGGGGATAATTATGTATAAAATCTAATAATGTCAGTTCAAGAGAAAGGAAGGAACCCTCCCCAACAAAATAGAGTGAGGATTACAAACATGGATAATCTATAAAGGCCAAGGGTTCCTAGGAAACCAACCCTGAATGTAGTTGTTCTGGATGGTGTATATGATGAGCAAATGGTTGAGAAAGATAACTATTATTCACCTGATGAAAGTTTTGAAAATATATAGATGGATGGATGCAAGACATCCATGTATATATTTGAAGAAGGCAACAACAAACCTAAATCACAAGAAAACGTCACCCCGAAAAGAGGATTTGTAAATAAATCCAAGAATAAAAATAATTCTGAAAAAAGGAAATGAAAAAGATAAATAAAAAATGAATGAGAAAAGGCCAAATGAGAAAATTATGGATAGCGTTGGAAGTAAGAAGAAACACCTGATGTCAAACTCCACTTAGATGACATACAATGTTGTAGAGGACTCAAGTAAACTAAGGATAACTCTTCCTTTTACAGAGGTGGTGAAGATTCCCCAACAAAAGTGTAACATACCCCACCACCCAGAGGCCGAAGTATGCTACATGAAATCCCACCCTCGGACTTCTTTCTCACACTGATACCTTCCTTATTTATTAAACATGCATAAGATAAGATAATTAATGACATGCACAATAATATTCAGCAAACATGCATGTTCTAAAGATTCAATTAATGATAATTAAATATACAACGGAAAAACATTCATACACAGATAATAATATCACAACGAATAGCACTTATCTTTATGAAAAATGACACCAACTGGCTACAGACCAAGGACGTTCCACCCAACCATAGACATTATTGGTCCAAATCTCAACAACAATGTCACCCCCAAGCCAGGGCTATGAATCCATAAGGATGGTTCCAGAGTGAACTTGGCTTCCCAAACTAGTCAGCTCTCAAGCTCTCACAGGCTTCCCAGAACGCACAACAATTCAAGTACCCATATCTCTTCTACCCAGCTTGCACCACCCAAGAGAAAGGACCTCCACCTTTCTCTACCACACAGGCCCTCAAGCAGTCCTTCTCCTTATTCGGGCCTCAAGTGCAACTGGTCCATAATATCAATGTTGGAACTCGCAGGACTCACAATTGTGAGCCATGCTGGACACAGTCCACTGCATCTCATACATGCAGGCCTCAAGGAACAACTATGTCACACCAACAACCATGACAACCAACTATCTCGTGGATAATTCTTTCACAGTTCAGTCCCCCTTCCCGAGACCAATACATAGGTGAGGATGGATGTGGGAGGTAGGTAAGTGAATGGGAGTGTTTGAGGGTAAGAATGGGTTAAGACAAAGGTGATGGAGTGGACAATCCAATGACCAACACCACAAACGGACTAGGGGCAGGTTTAATTATGTTCGTGGGGAAATCAAGAACCTCCTGGCCTCCCAAAGAAGCTCACATAACCGATTTCCCCCTTTAGGAAAAAAGTCAATTAACATAGAAATAAACATTTAGCCTCTCAATCCCCCTCTCTTGTCGAATCATATCACTCTATGAATATAGTCTTTGTCCGTCTAGCAACCAACGATGTGTTTATTATTAATAATGATCAAAGCATTACATTTCTTGGGAATATTGGCCCTTTAAATAATTGTTTGGGAACTCAGGCCTCTCATCATTGTAATAATACATTATTTAAAATGAGGGTTCAAAACTTGGGGTGTTACATCTCGTCCCCCTTATTTTGGCACTGTCCTCAGTGCATATACAAAATAGAGATCCAAATCTCAAATTTATTCAAAAAGTTGTGGGTACTCTACCTGCATGGCATCTTCATGCTCCCAGGTAGCATCTTCAGGACCGTAGTAGTTCCACTAAAATTTTACCAGCTCTATAACTTGATTCTGGAGAATTTTTACCTTTCTATCTAATACTCGTGCTGGCTGAACCTGAAAGTCTCCCTCTGTCTCTACCTGAATCATATTCCAATCAATAACATGGTTACGATCATGTACATATTTATTTAGTAAAGATACATGAAACACATTATGCACATTCATGGAAGCAAGTAATGCAAGCATGTATGCAACTGGCCCTATTATGTCCAACATTTCAAATGGACCATAGAATCTGGCTAGTACAACTACCCAATTTCAAAGAGATTTTCTTGGGCTTCAATTTCAAAAGTACATGCTCCCCTACTTTAAATTATCTAGCTGTCATGTTCTTGTCTGCATAAACTTTTTGTCTATCCTGAGCTGCCTTTAAATTCTGCTTAATCTTGACCACCTAGTATTCCATGTCCTTAAGAAACTCTGGCCTAAGTACCACTCTATCTGTTGGGTTGTTCCAGCTCACTGGAGTATTGCGTTTCCTACCATACAATTCTTCAAATGGGGTAATTCTCAATGAATCTTGATACCCATTTTTATATTCAAACTCAACCAAGTGTAAGTAATCTTCCCACTTAGATGGCTTATCCATCACATACATTCTCATAATGTCTTCAATTATTTGATTGACTCTCTCTATTTTCCCATCTGTCTGGGGGTGATATGTTGTGCTAAAGTTTATATTTGTTCCAAATCCTTTAAACAATCCCCTCCATAAGTTGGAGGTAAACTTTGAATCTCTGTCCGAGACAATTGTCCTAGGTATCCCATGCAACCTAGAAATTTCCTTCATGGAAATTTCTGCAATATTAGTCGTTGTATGCGTTGTCTTCACAGGTACAAAATGAGA
Source organism: Picea glauca (assembly GCA_000966675.3). Classification (NCBI taxonomy): domain Eukaryota; kingdom Viridiplantae; phylum Streptophyta; class Pinopsida; order Pinales; family Pinaceae; genus Picea; species Picea glauca. The sequence goes on along the minus strand of JZKD02S0304693.1, from coordinate 236,490 downwards.
AGCCTTTGTTAATTTTTCAACCACCATCATGATTGAATCATGTTTCTTTTTCGTTCTGGGTAATCCTGTGATGAAATCCATGGTGATCACTTCCCATTTCTTCTTTGGAATTGGCAATGGTTGCAGCAAATACGTTGGGTGCCTATGCTCAGCCTTCACCTTCTGACATTCTATACATCGAATGATGTAATCATAAACATATTTCTTTATTACTGGCCAAAATAACTAGCTTCTTACTGTTGTAATTGTTTTCTGGTAACCGAGATGTCCAACATAAGGAACATCATGCATTTCCTTCAGTACCACATTCCTCAGTTCTCCGGAACTAGGAACATAGATTCTATTTTTATGCATGAGTAATCCATCTTCCTTTATCTCATACTCCTTTATTTTATGTTGTACATCTCCTTGATGTAAGTTTTCCTTTACCTGTAGGTAATGTTTATCTGTAACAAGACCATCTAAAATTATGTTCTTCAAGTCTGACTGATGCATACTGACTGCAGTAGCATGCATGAGATGCACTCTCCTACTAAGTGCATCAGCAACTTTATTCTCCTTTCCCTTGATATGCTTGGTATCGAAGTCATACTCACTTAAAAATTATAACCATCTTGTTTTCCCAACATTCAAGGTCGGTTGTTCAAAAAGATACTTCAGACCAATGTGGTCTATTCTTAATTCGAATTTCTTCCCCATGAGATAATGCATCCACATCCTCAAGGCATGAACAATTGCAGCAAGTTCCAAGTCATGCGTGGCATAGTTCCTCTCATGTTCCTTAAGCTTTTTGGACTCATATCCAATGACATGTCCATTTTGCATGAGAACTCCCCCAAGTCCTTCCTTACAAGCATCTGCACATACCACAAAAATTTCATTTGGGTCAGCAATATTTAACACATGTGCACTAGTAAGTAATTCCTTCAACAGATTAAAATTATTTTCACACTTGAGTGTCCATTCAAATTAGTTCGCTTCTTTTGCAAAGAAGTGATGGGATGAGCAATATTAAAAAACCCTACTATGAACCTTCTATAGCATCCAGCTAATCCCATAAAAGATCTGACGTCTGACACATTTCTGGGTGTTGGCCACCCTCTAATGGCTTTGATCTTCTCTGTATCTACTGATATTCCCTACTCTAAAATAGTGTGTCCCAAGTAATGGATCTGCTTTTGATAAAAAGAACACTTGCTCAACTTGGCATACAATTGAATTTCTCTCAGTACTTGCAATACCAATATTAAGTGATGTGCATGCTCCTCTTCAGACTTAAAATAGATAAGTATGTCATCCATGAATACTATGACAAACTTGTCCAAATAATTTTTGAATATGCCATTCATTAAGCACATGAAGATAGCTAGTGCATTGGTCAGTCCAAATGGAACCACTATCAATTCAAAATGCCCATACTTGGTCCTAAAGGTTGTCTTATGAATGTCTTCTTCCTTGATTCTTACCTGATGGTATCCTTCCCTCAGGTCAATCTTTAAAAATATCTTTTCTCCTCTTAGCTAATCAAAGAGGTCATCAATTTGGGGTAGCAGAAACTTGTTCTTTATAGTGTACTTGTTCAGCTGTCGGAAGTCAATACACAGCTTCAAGGTTCCATCCTTCTTTTTGAAAAAAAATATTGGTGCTCCCCAAGGTGAAACACTTGGACGTATGTACCCTTTCTTCAACAATTCCTCCAACTAAATTTGTAATTCTTTTAACGCTAGTGTGCTCATTATGTAAGGTGTCTTTGACACCGAGGCAACTCCTTGCACTAAATCAATTGAGAAATCTATCTCCCTTCTTGGTGGAAATCCAGGTATTTCTTGGAATACATCCTCAAATTCTTGTAGTACCGAGAAATCTTCAAGGCTTGGCCCCTTCATATTGTCTGGCTCTTCCACATGAGATACATATAGTTGACATCCTTTTCTAAAGCACATTTTCAAATCTAAGGCTGAAATCTCCCGTATAGAGATGGGTCTTGGAACTCCTTTCACAGTTCTTTGTTTTCCATTTCCATCAAGACATGTAAATGTCTTTTTATGACAATATAGGACAACATGATGCTTTTCCAACGAATCCATCCCAATCAGAGCATCATAAGACCCCAATGGTATGATATTTACATCAGTACTAGTACTCACTCCATTAAGACTTATGGAACAACTTTTGACCATATCATGGATTCTTCTTATGGTTCTAGTGGTTAACTGAACCAAACTTTCTTTTCCAAGTTTACTTTTCTCCAAATGTAATCTATCCACTATATTAGGATCAATGTAGCAATGAATTGCTCCTGAATCAATCAAAATAGCAATAGGTCAATTTATGATCTTACCTTTCACCTCAATCATATTAGATTGGTACTCTGCTTGTCGATCATTTAAAGATGCATAGATTCTTCCCATATCTTAGACTGTTGTATCCTCTTGGATTTTGTGCACAGTCTTCACTCTGTCTTTTCTGTGTGGGCAATCCTTGTATAGGTGATTTTCCTTACATCCCCAGCATTGGATTGGTGGCCTTCCCCTTTTTCCCAAGGAATCTTCCTTCTTGAAATCTCCCTTACCATATTGATCTTGATGATTTCTATTAGGCTCATTCCTATTTAAGGGAGGTTTGAATCCTTTCCTCCTCTGATCGGACTTTGCATTTTTCTTGTCCTTCCAATATTTATGCATGGATTCTCTTCCTTGGCCTTGCTCGTACATTTATTAAGCCTTCCCGATGGCCTTATTCAAGGTATTGGGTTCATCATACTTGATATTTTCCTTATAAAGGCTGGGAATCCACTTAGAAATATTTTTATTTTCACTTTCTCATCACCAATGAACCTGACATATTTTAACAATCCTAAGAACTTCTTCTCATACTTTTCCATAGTCATTCTCCCCAACCTGAGTTCAAAGAACTCCTTCATTTTCTTGTCATAGAAATGATCTGAGAGGTACTCCTTCTGGAAGTACTTCTTGAATTGTTTCCAAGTGATCCTAATTTCATTAACATGCTCCACTTGCTTCAGTTGGTCCCACCACACTCCAACTTTCCCATGTAAATGGTAGGTGGGAATCTTGGCTTCTAGGTTTGATGAATAGTTATGCAACTGAAAATATCTCCAGAGCCCAAGCAACCATGCTTCGGCATCATCTTCCATTTATCTTTCACCGTCGAAGGGAGGTGGCTTGAGCTTCCTCATCTCTCCTTGCAAACTATCTACCTCTTGTTTCATTCTTTGTTTCCTGACAGGGGACACCTCTGGACTGCTTATGGGATTATCCGATGCATAAATATTTCTTTCATAGTAAGGAGGTGAGTGGTGTCCATGAGCTCTACTAGAACTTCTGGAATAACCAACTCTTCCATGATCATTTCTCCTTTCATGACACCTGCCTTCTTCCTCTTATCTTGAGTTTGATCCCTTCTTCATTTGCCTCTACAACTGATTCAAGTTGTGCAACACTCGAGAATTTATCTGAATTTTATCTCTCATCAGTCTCTCGTTGTCTGCTTTGTATCTCTTCACTTCCATATTCAAGATTCTTACTATTTCTATTAATGTTTCCAACTCTCCTTTTCCCTTACATCCATTGGACTCTATATCTTCATTACCAACTCTAGTATTTTCGCCTTCGGCCTCCTTATCATGAATAGAGGCTCCCTCTCCTTCTTCCATTTACTCAATACGCATAGTGAGATGATGTGCTTAATCCCATTAATTTTGCAAAATGTGCAAGAGATCATTTTGTTAGAATTATGCATATGATAAACAAAATTTCCAAACCATGCTACAAGTCTCTTTCTTTTTTTGTTCATGGAGACCATATCCCCATTCTCCGAAAATAACAGTGTCATGTTATCCTTGGCTGACACAGAATTTCATCCTGCGCAGGAGCTTCCTTCAAACCACCTTCCCAGGTGACCATGGCTAAATCCTTCCTTAGCACCTTTTTGTCTCGAAGAAAACCAATTCGGCCCTTAGCCCTCCCTCCTTCAGCTCTCAATATGCATATGACCACAGCCATGACCCTGCGCTTAGATGAAAAAGCACTTGTCCAAAGCTTCGGGACTTCAAAACTTTCAGCCAAGACCAGATCAAAGGTCCTCTTCCTCCTTCATTATCAACGATTGAGATCCACTTCGGGACTCCGCGCTTTGGGAGTCTCAACTTTTCTCTCTTGCCTCCTCCCGGAACACTTTTACCTGGAGTTCATGATCTTTCGACGCATGTCTTCCCACTGATTGGCGACTGTGAATCGCTTTGGCTCTTCGATCTTTGAAAGTTTCAAACTTCCCTCCTGCACTTTCTCCCAGAGTGCTTTCACCCGAAGTCGACGATCCTTCGACGTGTGTCTTCTGGAATCAACGGTCGGAATGTACTCCAGCCTTTGGGAGTTTCTGAACCAATGCAAACTGTCACACCTTTCCCCTTTGGAGTGCCTAGTCTTTGGATTTCACGATTTTTCACAACGTGGTGAAATATTGGAAGTGGACACATGGCCCAATCAGGCAGGTGACACGTGTCACGTTCTAATCAAATTTTCAATATTCCAAATGCTCAAATCTTACTAACATGTGGCACACATCCCATGTGTCCATGTCGTCTTAGGTGACATTTGCAAGCCATATCACTTCATAATTTTGGGGTCCACATCACCTCCAGGTGACGTCATCGTACCCCACCACTTCATCTCTTCGGGCTTCGGGACTTCGAGATTTTTCATACTAGCACACTTCCAATTCTCCCGAACCCTGTATTCTCGAACTGGCCAATTTGTTGCCATGTGTCCTCCTAGATAAGACAAATAAGATTCCATTCGGGTCCTCCTCAATCTGACGGCTATGTTTTACTTCGGGGCTCTGGACTTCAGAGATCTCAAACTTCAACCTTTTTCCTTAAAAAAATGTTTTTTTCTGAAGCTCACAATCTTCTGACACGTGTTTCCCGTGGATCGACAGCTATGATTCCTTCAGGACTCTAGACTCCAGAAATCTCAAACTTCAAAAGATATCTGGCCCTACTGGATTTTATCTGAAGTCCTGGATCTGGTGACACGTGGCTATCGGTAGATCAATGGTTGAGATCCCTTCGAGTCTTCGGGTTTCAAAAATCTCAGTTTTCAAAACTTGTCTAGCCCCACTGGCTTTCATCCGAAGCCCTGGATCTGGTGATGCATGGCTCTCGATAGATCGATGATTGATATCCTTTCGGGTCTTCAGTTTTCAGAAGTCTCAAACTTCAAACCCCCTCCTCTCTCACTTTTTCCCAGAGTGTTTTATCCGGAGCACACAATCGGTGGACACGTGTCCTCCTACAAATCAACAGTTCCCAACTACTTCGAATCTTCAGAGGTTCATTGCTCGAGTGCTAACATGTCACATCATGACATGCCTTTCAATTTTCTAGGGCGTGCATCGATGGTTTGGAGTAACCCACTTTTCTCCCTGCAATTCTCCTGATGTTGACATGTAACCCCTTGGCGAAATCATGGTTTGTATTGCGGGACCACTTTGGGAAATTAACTCCCATGCAACTTGGTTCCCCACAATGTTTGTTGGTCATTGATCTCTCTCTCCAATGGGATCCAAAAGTTGCGACCTTAACCTTTCTTCCTTTTTATCGGACGACCCTTGTTCACCTATCCTCCGATCCAACGATCCTGGATCTCTCATGATCCTACAATGGCGATCACTCCCGAATTCAAAAGGAATGGTCATGATCCTTCGAACCCTTACAGAGGATCTATGACATTTCGTCTCCTATGTATCTTCTACAATGAAATTCCTCCTGAGATTTTCAATTTCACGATCATAGTTTGATCTCGACCACAAGACTCTGACCAACAGACCCAGCCCATACCAACCTGGTGTTTCAACTTGAGGCTCTGATACCAATCTGTAACATACCTCACCAGCCACAAGCTGGGCTATGCTACCTGCAAGCCCAACCTCGAACTTATTTCTCATACTGATACCTTCCTTATTTATTAAATATGCATAAGATAAGAGAATTAACGACATGCACAATAATATCCAACAAGCATGCATGCTCTAAAGATTCAATTAATGATAATTAAATATACATCAGAAAAACATTCATACAAAGATAATAATATCACAATAGACAACACTTATCTTTATGAAATATGACACCAACTAGCTGCAGACCAAGGACGTTTCACCCAACTGTAGACACTACTGCTCCAAATCTCAACAGCAACATCACCCCCAAGCCAAGGCTATGAATCCAAAAGGATGGTTCTTGAGTGAACTTGGCTTCCCAAACCAGTCAGCTCTCAAGCTCTCACAGGCTTCTCATCACTCATAGCAATCCAAGTACCCATCTCTCTTCTACCCAGATTACACCACCTGAGAAAACGAACCAACACTTTTCTCTGCCATGCAGTCCCTCAGGTAGTCCTCCTTATTCTAGCCTCCAGCACAACTAGTCCAGAATCTCAATGCTGGAACTCTCAGGACTCGTAGATATGAACCATGCTAGACACAAGCCACTGCATCTCACACATGTAGGCCTCAAGGCACAACTAGGTCACACCAGTGGCCATGACAGCCAACTATCCCATCGGTCCCCCTTCTTGAGACCAATATGTAGGTGAGGATGGATGGAGGAGGGAGGTAAGTGCATGTAAGTGTGTGAGGATAAGAATGAGCTAACACAAAGGTGATAGAGTGTACAAGCTAATGAACAACCCCACAATTGGACCAGGGGCAGGTTTAAGTATGTTCGTGGGGAAATCAAGAACCTCTTGGCCTCCCCAAGAAGCTCACATAACTAATTCCCCCCATTAGGAAAAAAGGTAATTAACATAGGAATAAAAATTTAGCCTCTCAAGCCCCCTGTCTTGTGGAATCATAGTCCCCTATAACTCTAGCCCTTGTCCATCTAGCAGCTAGCGATGTGTTTATTATTAATAATGATCAAAGAATTACATTTCTTTGGCAACTGGCCCTTTAAATAATTTTTTGGGCACTCAGGCCTCTCATCATTGTAACAATACATTATTTAAAATGGGGTTTCACAACTTGGGGTGTTACAGAAAGGAAAACATTTTGAGATTATTGGATGATCTATCTGAAAAAGTGGAAGTTGTTGTTACAAGTCCAAAACAAAGCAAGAAAAAATTAATCGTCAAGTTGAGAGGTAAAATCCATCCCTTTTATATTTCAATTGAAAATCATGATGTTGCACTTCATAATTGTTTAGTTGATACTGGCGCGACCAATAATATTATGCCATTGGATATCATGGAGGCAATGGGCATGAATTGTGCCAAATATTATGAGACTAGTGAAAGTATATATGCAATTGATTCTAGATAAGTGCCAGCCTATGGAGAAATCAAGGATTTTTATGCTTGGATCACAACAGCTCCCCATATTATTATAGTTTTCAATATTATTGTGGTATACCTTCCTCTGACATATGGAGTTGTTTTAGGAAGACATTGGTCATCCATGATCGGGGGATACATAATGAACGATGTAAGTTGCATGATGCTTCCAGGAAAATAAGGAACAATGATTAAGGTTCTCTATGAACCCAAGAGACATGGAACACATTGAAATCCTGGAGCAAATTCAAGACGTGGAGAATCAAGAGAATTCATTTGAATGTTATTGTCATTCAATGGAGCTTGTTCAAGTTCTGGGAGTAGAGTTGGAATTGTCCTTGTAAGTCCAGGGAAGATTATGCATCCACATGCTATCAGACTTGAATTTGCATGTACGAAGAATGAGGTGGAATATGAAGCTTTGATTCATGGAATGATTCTTGCACAAGAATTGAATATATAACATATAATTATGACTGGCTACTCTGAGTTGGTAATTAATCAAGTCACCCAGAGGTATAAAATCAAAAAGGAAAGAATCAAATTATATTTCAAAAGAGTTAACGAATTGATGGAATCTTTCATCTCTTTCAACATTTCTTTCATTCCAAGGGACAATAATCAGAAGGAATATCCATTGGATTTGGTGGTCTCATTGTCAAACCTAGATGATATTCAAAGAAAAACATTTTTTCAAGTAGAAAGAGTATTATGAGCTTCTGTACTTGATAACCTGGAATATTTACAAGCATTTGAGAATGATCATCAATTTGAATTTTTTTTGTTGAACGATGATGATGATGAATACAATTAAATATCTGATGTCTCAAAGGATTGTATTCAATCTTAGTCTCTTTTTATGAAAAAATATCATGCTAAGAATCTCGTGGAAGAAATTTCACTCCGAGAGGTCCAAGAAACAAGAAGAATCAATATTGGAACTGACAGTTCCCCAAAATATGTCAAATTGGGAGTTGATTTCACCATTGAGGAAGTTGATCAATATATTTCATTATTTAAATAATATCTTGATGTGTTTGCATGGACTTATGATGATTTTAAAGCTTATGATAAAACAATATTTCAACATATTATTCCTTTGAGAGAAGAAGTATAGTTGGTCAAGAAAAAAATAAAGATGATGAACCCAAAATTAAAACCTCTAGTAAAGTTTGAATTGGATAAATTAAATAAGGTTGGAATAATATATCTAATTAGGCATTTTTATTGGTTTTCAAACCCTGTGATAGTAAGAAAGAAAACCGAGGAGATTCAGAGATGTGTAGATTTTAGGGATATTAACAAAGTGAGTATAAAGGATAATTATCCTTTGCCTAAGATGGAGTTTCTTCTCCAGCAAGTCATGATATCAGCTTGCATGTCCACGTTAGATGGTTTTTCTAGGTATAATCAAGTCTTGGTTGTCAAGGAAGACAGATCAAAGACAACATTCATAACACCTTGGGAGACATATGCATATGCTAGGATGCCCTCTAGTTTGAAGAATGCAGGAACTACATTTCAGAGGGAAATGGATCATGCATTTAATGCGTTGATAGGAAAATTCATGGAGGACTATCAAGATGAATTAACAATACATTCAAAAAAAAGGGGTGATCACATTCATCACTTGAGGGAAGTTTTTGACAGATGTAGATAATATGGTGTTTCCCTAAATCCAAAGAAATGTTTATTCATTGTAAATCAAGGAAAAATATTGGGTCATATTGTGTGCAAAGAAGGATCTATATAGATCCAGAAAGAGTCAAATCTATAAATGAACTCAACCCCCAATCATCTAAGAAAGGAGTTCAATTGTTTTTTGTTAAGATCAACTTTGTGCAAAGATTTGTTCCTAACTATGCAAGTATTGTGAAGCCGATCAACTTATTGTTGAAAAATGACCAAATATTTGAATGGACAACAGATACACAAGAAGCTTTCAATAATATAAAAAGGGAAATCACTCAGCTCTAGTCCTCATTATCCTGGATTTTCAAAGGGACTTCATCATCTATTCATTCGCTACAGAAACAGTTGTTGCATCTATTCTTACTCAGAGAAATACCAAGGGTGAATAACTCCCAATTGTCTTAATGAGAAAAACCCTTCATGATTATGAATTGAGATATTCAGAATTGGAAAAGCAATCACTGTCTCTTGTGAAAGTGGTGGTGCACTTTCAGACTTACATACTAAATTCTCATGTCATTGCTTATGTTCCATCCTCGCTAGTAAATATGATTTTGAGTAAAAAATTCAGAGAAGTAAAATGGGCTAACTGGCTGGCGAAGATTCAAGAATATGATATTGAAATTAAACCTTTAAAGGTTGTCAAAGGACAAGTTTTATGTAAGCTCATTGGAAATAGTGATTCTTTGGATGGAATGATTTCAATTTTAGTAGGAGAACCATTGGCGGATTCAGAATGGTATAGAGATAGTGTATTCTACTTAAGGTATGGGAAGTTTCCAGTCACCATGAACCCTAAAGAGAGAAGAACATGGAATATGAAGTCAAATCAATATGTGTTGATTGCTGCTATATTTTTCAGAAGAAGCTATGATGGTATATTATTGAGATGTGTTGATGAAAACAAATCTCAAGAATTAACGAGGGAATTCCATGAAGGAATATGTGGTGGATATTTTTCACCTACCGCCACCGCCCATAAGATAATAAGAGTTGGGTTTTATTGGCCATCATTTTTTAGAGATTCATATGCCACAATAAGGAAGTGTGTATATTTTCAACAATTTTCAGGGAAAATGAAGAGATCTGCAATGCCATTACAACCTATATCTATAGAAAAACCATTCTCCCAATGGGGACTTGATGTCATTGTGCCAATCAACCCAAAGTCAAGCAAGGGACATATATATATTCTCATTGCTACAAATTATTTTACAAAGTGGTCAAAAGTAGTGGCATTAAAAAGGGATGATTCTAAAGAGTTAATTAAGTTTCTCAAAGATAATATTTTGTCAAGATTCGGTGTCCCGGAAAAATTCATCACTGATAATGGTTTGATTTTCATTGGTTCAAAATTTACAAAATTTTGTGGAGAATATAGAATTTTTATGGGACAATCATCAAACTATTATCCAAAAGGGAATGGTCTTGCAGAATCCACTAATAAGACACTCATTCATATATCTAAGAAAACTATTGACAATAACCAAAGAAATTGACATTTAAATTTGATGAATACGTTGTGGGAAACCAAAATGACTCTGAAAGACAACACTGGGATGTCTCTGTATACATTGATTTATGGGAAAGAAGAAAAAATGCAAATTATCCTCGAGCTCAATGCTTTGACTTTTTTGGTTAATACAGAAGATGCAAAAGACAGTTCACCTATGCAAAGGAGGATCAACCAATTGTTGAAATTGGAAGAAGAACGAAGTAAATCCCTAAATAGAACTTCTCAGAGACAATAGAGTATCAAAAGATATTTTGACCAAAATGAAACTGTAAATAATTTTCAAAAGGGAGAACTGGTGTTACTTTGGAAAAAATCTAAGGAGAAACGATCAATGCACACAAAATTTGAAGCATTCTAGATTGGGCCATACATCATCGAAAAGATCTTGGGTTTTAATTCTTATATACTCAAAGACATGAAGGGTAAAAGATTAATGTTGCATGTTAATGGGAAACATTTGAAAGGTTTCTTTACCTAAAACTTTCTCATTTCCCTGTACATAAATTTTGTTTTTCATTTATTCAGTTTGTATATTCTTACCTTTGACTCCATAGCCCAATGGATGGAAGCGTCTGGTCATAAAGATTCTAGATTCTTGATAACCCACATGGGTTTATCATCCCACAGTTGGAGCCAGTTGTTGAGATCAATTCCTTCTTCTGAAATTTCCTTTCCTTTTATATTTTCCCAAATTCCATTTTCCATTTCTTTTCCCTCTTCTATACCTACCCTTATTCCCCCTTTCTTTTTCCCTTCTTTTATCCCTTTCTAGTTACCATACTTAGTCACATTTCAAAATCAGTCGGTTCACGGGTAGGCAGATTCGCAGGTCTTCATCCCCATCCATATTCCTATGTCATGAGTCTGATTGACTGCCTTGTTATAATATACTTAACCACTTTTACAACTTCATGGGTTCACGGGTTCAAGCCTTTATCTTCCAAGTTCCGCGATATCCACTTTACACCCAAAGGTTCACGATCTGCATTATGACTATCGAAATTGTCACGAGTACTGAGCCCCTAAATATTTCATTTCTCCTATATCCAAGTTCAACTGACCTCTTTGCAACACTTAGATTATTTTTTATCGTTCACAACCATAGGTTGGAGGGTTCCCAGGTTGGCGGGTTCACAAAAGGCTCCATTTTCAAAATCACTCTTGTTCGTCCCCACCATATTCATGCTTTTCCCAATATGCATTAAGTGTGGTTTAATGCTAATAAATGATCATGTAGGATTCAAAAAGTTTGTCATTAATAATGAAGGACCTGAGGAGATTTCACATTAAATTGCATTAAAGAACGATTTTCCAAAGGTTATATTATTGTCATCTCTCCAAAAGGATTCATCCCAAGTTATTATCCAACTGAAAGAACACTCTCATCAACCTATGGAAGAAACAATAGACACCAATTATGTGGTGATACTTTGAATATTTTTTTTTGTGAAGACGAGAACTCTCAGTGGTCCAGAAAATATTCATATTACTCATCTCCTCCTGCACAAAAATACGTAATCTGGACATCCATAATTTCTTATGCAGGGTGTGTCCCTAAGGTATTCGAATCCAAAGAACTTGTTTCATGGTGCATTAAGAAGTATGTGTCGAGCCAACAAATTATACAACTCCAAGTTCATTCCCCCATTTCCCTTTCACTGTAATTTTTTTGTAATATGTTGAAGCTCCCAAAGCCAACACTTACCTTCAAAGGAGAAGATTGCAGAGATTTTATGAAGAAACATGACAATGGCTTGGATCCCCTGCCTGAATATTTAGAGAATCGCAGATCTGTTCTAGAAGACATAACCAGGATTCATGTCGACTCTTTTAAAAACCCCTTTTGGGAAATTGATTGGTTGTTTAATAGGTCAAGAAATCATTGCTACCACTTCTCGCATCATTCTTTATATTTTATATTTTACAGTTAAAGAACGTGTTATCTTTTACTGGGGAAAATTGATTTCCATTGAAATATCATCCCAATTATCACATTACAAAAGGGACAAGAAATTATTTATGGCTTCCTATTTGGTATTTGTGATAGTGTATTGTTGTCAATTTCCAAAATTGACTATATGTAAGAGGGTGAAATGTGAAATAAATGCAGCTACCTTATAGTATTAGGAATTGTGGAGACACAAGACTTCTCTGTATTTCTACGAAGTTTACAATGATTTATTTTCATTTTTCAAAGGACTATTGTTTGGTAAAAACACCCCCAAGATATTTGACCAGGCTAACAAATTCTTGGAGAAAAGGGGAAGGATAGAACAGATGGAAAATCACAGTATCATGAGGATCTTCTGTTCCAAAGAAAATCCCTCTTTTCTTCCATACCATGTATCTGATAAAAATTTTATTACGGAAGTGGCAAGGCAATGAAATTTCTGAATGCACTTTTTCCATGAAAAAAGGGAAAAACAATTCATCCCCTTGCCATGGAAAATTGGAGATTTAATATTCATAAACATAAATAAAATTGATGAATTTGTGAATCACTTCAACAATGTAAATCTAAGGTATGTTGATAAAGGGGTTTGACCCTAAAAAAATCTTTGTGGAACATATGTTGTGAGTAGGATTCAACAACTTATTCATTCATACTATCTTGAATGAAGAATAAGATAACAACCAAGGCGCTCCTCTACATAATGTTGGTGACTTGGAAACAATACTTAGTACTAACGAGTTTTTAAAAAAAAAAGGAAAGGGTCACAGTGAAAAGAGCACCCAGTCTCTAGTTGTTACTCCTAAAACTACCACATCCCGGAGCGATGCTCCAATGACTCACCCAACTAGGAAGATTACCAACAGTATTTCAAGCGGTGAAGGAGAGAAGAATCCTCCCCCTGGAAAAATTGAGAGCTCACACAAGCTCCCATTGAGAAAAAAGAGGAAGAATGTAGTGCAAGAGGAAGAAGACAATCTCATAGAAAATTACATCAATAGATTCTCTCTTGAAGACATGGAGCTCAAAGTGGATATTGAGAAAATGTTTCCCACAATTGACCAGCCAGGAAATATGGCCCAACAAAATTCATCATTAGAGTGTTGCACATATTTTCATTGATGTATTGTCATCGATGTCAACAGTCGATGTCATTATGTTATAATGATGATTTGGTATGAACAAAGAGAAGAAAATCCATGTCCAAAAGGACTAACAAATTAAGAGCTCGGGAGGGTTAGTGACGGAAGATCAGAAGCTCAGAAGAGATGATGCACATGAATCTCAGAAGGGAAAGTGCATTGCAAAAACATGATCAGATCAAGTCATGACCATTGGATACACAAGCACCAGATCAAGGGCATGGATTGATTGTGGATCGCGAAGGGAGCATTAAACAACACGTTAATTCCAATCCCACAATTAGTCTAGACCATCAGATTACAAGAGAAGGACCATTGGAGGACTGGTCAATGACCAGATCAAGTCATGACCATTGGATACGCAAGAAACATATCAAGGGCAGGGATTGATTTCATAGCACGATGGGAGAATTAAAAAATGCATTATTTCCAATCCCGCAATTAGTCTAGACCGCCAGATCTTATCCATTCAAAGATCGACAACTATGGTTGATCCACCAACAATCACACAACTTCAATTGCGGAGTTTGGGTGACAGGATAAACCACGTGTAAGTTATGGTTCTGCAATCCACACCGACCATCGATGGTCACTCACTAATAGATCTATAGTTGACATCAATTCCACTACCAAATGAGCAGTTTCCATTGTGGAAATCGACGATAGTTTTAAACGTCTTGCTAGTTGAGGACCTCATAATCATCCCTAATCATTGATATGATCTGAGAGAATTCCTGATCGTCGGATCAAGGAAGATAGATGTATAGGATAAGAAAAGATGAAGTTCGAAGCCCTGAAGTCTCGATGTGAATGAGGACCATCGGATCTGGACAATACATTATGGTCGTTGGATCAGAATATTGGTCAACTTCAACGCTGACCACTTCAGCAAAAAAGGATTCAGAACATATGAGTTCACCCGAAGGATGAAGTTCCAAAGTAACTCTTAGTTGTCGATCTGAGATACATTTTGGGAGTTAGGACAACCGTTAGATCCAGGAGAAGAACATGTGCCACATGAGGAGATTCACGTCAGCAAGACTAGGTCAACAAGGACACGTGGCGTAATCAGATGATGACAAGTGTCAAAGTGTAGTTGGCATTTCAAGTATGCGTAATTCATGGATATAAGTGACATTTGGAAGCCACTCAATCAGTGCCATGTCAACAAGTTATGTCACTCCAGGAGTTTGTACTTTGAGAACTTCACCACCAGAAAATACCCGAAGTCCCGAAGTTCTGAAATGAACAAGAATTGTTCATCATGCAAATAAAATACAACCATTCGATCTACTTCGGTGAAATGAACTATGAAATATTGAAGTGTTGGACACACCAACTACACTGAGAGGAGGGGGGGTGAACATTGTAGGACTCTTTTCCCCAAAAGTTCCCCTTCACAAAATTCATTAGTTAGCAATCACCATTTACTCATTTCTTATTGTTGTCATTTATAACTAGTAAAATGTGAGCATACATTAGCAACATATATCAACAACATATCATCAATAAATCATCACCATAAGGAACACAAAGAACACAATATGTATGTGCAATTTTATTTTTATTACGGACTACAATCCTTGGGTTTATCAGCAACAATTGAATAGAGTACAACTCTACAAGAGCACCAACTCTATTATGCAAGACTCAGCTTACACCCTCAGCACCAACTAAGATGAGGAAAAAATCCTCAACATATATCAATCTGTCAACAAGCACGTGACCTGTCGGTAGTGGAGCATGCATGTGTATGCAACCTACCAGTAGTACAACTTGTGTATGTACGCAGCCAGTCTGTACTACAACCTACGTATCACATCTGAGTTACTTAGGGTTTTATCTTCAATATCGACTCATATCCTCTACAACCTTGAATCACATTCTCTTTTGTCTCTCACTATCCAATCTGATCCATAACCAATCACAACACATCGAATATCTCCAACAACTTACTCATTCTCCTCAACCATACAATATGAATGATACTCAATCATGTATAAGAAAACAACATAATATATAAATCATATCAGTATTGAATCATAAGAGTGATGCTCACTCCATCAACCAACACAAACCACATCACAATAACCATACCAAGAATGCCTTAAGCATTCACTACACAACAATCAAGAGTATCCATCAAGACAATAATGTAACCATACTAGAATTTCTATGGCAGATATGAGCTCATAGAATGCATATCTGGAACCAGCTTCAGTATTCAAGAGCCCGACACCATCTCACACACAAGTCTTCATGAATTCATCCATTGTACACTCCCTATCCTCATTCATCCTATGTATGTATGCGCCCTGGCTCACTACAACCCATGTATACCTAAGAAACTAGGGTTTATGAACTTCTAACACTTTTTTGTCATGATCTCAGACTTGCCAAAACTTTGATGCATCCATGAGATCCTCCATACACTCTCTCTCTCAGAATAGATCTTCAATACATGCTCAAGAGATACACTAGAGATTCCCTTACACAAGAGACCCTTGCCTCTTATTTATGCTCTCCAAGTAGCTTCCTTAGAAGCATCTTCTAGGTCACTTAACCCACTTCTAGGTCACTTAACCTATTTCTAGGTCACTTAACCTATTTTCCTCATTTTTAGGGTTAACCACTTTCCATAATTAGAAAGTTCTCCATTTAAATATTCCTCCTTGACTTTTTCACTTTTCTTTACGATTTAAATAATAATTTCTTCTTTGCATTCTCTTTGACTTCTTTGACCTTTCGGGGCTTCAAGCCTACATATGAGGGTCATCCAACTTCGTAAGGCCATAAGTCTCAAACCATGAGGAGTTATGTGACATTCCACATACCACCAGAAATGGCATGAAAAACACTATCCATATAGGATAGTTCCACTTAAAAATTCATTGATCTTCATCTCATTATTCCACATTCAAGCATGGGTTCTCCAACCATACTTCAAGGATAACTCAACCGCAAAGCATATTCCCGTGAGGGCTTTCACCATAAGGGGACCACTTTGGAGTTCATCCATTTTTGCACCTTATCAACCATGATAAAGACAATAATGAGTCATATTTACATCAAACAAACTATGCATCATATATCAAAGAAACCACATCGATTCATATTCATATTTTCATCATGTATCAATGACAACTCATTGATCCATCTTCATCTATGTATCATCATATGAATATGATTCCACTTGACATCAATCCATTCTCATAAAGGAAAATACATATTACATTAGTATTCATCAATCAATCATTTGGCATCAATCAATCCTTTGACATCAATCAATCACTTGACATCAATCCTTTGATATCAATCAATTAAACCTTTGGCATCAATGACAACATTATCCAACAATATCCCCCTTTGGCATTAATGGCAATACCAACATTTATGTCAACACCAATCATTGATGTCAGCATGTAGACAAAGCATGCTCTACATCAATAGTCATCAATCACATCAATGTGACTATCTCTCCCTCTTTGACATCAATGTCAAAGGGTCATTCTCCCTTTGGGGTTGCTCCCTCTGTCTGAATGCCTTTGATCTTCCTCTAAATAATATCTCCCCTTTTGAACAAGGGATATCATTCTGATGTAATGCTAAATATACATCGCTCATACTACCCCTGTGACCATCGATACCCCTGTAATTATGCCTATGTTCTCTTCCTTCAAATATAGGGCTCTTTCCTCCTAGAATCATGGGAAGAAGAATGAATCCCCCTAGGGGTATGTCTCCCCCTATATTCTTTGCAATATGAACAATATTCTATTGCAAATGCCACTACTCAACTGGATCATAGAACAATTTCTTTTTCTATGACAATCCTTGGACCTGTCCATGCATCAAACTTGTGCCCTACCATACATCATGAAGCAAAATATATGTCAACAATGAAGTAGAGAATTATGAATAAAAGTGTCAACCATGTGCATCCTATACCAAAATGTGTGCTCACCATGCACAACACCCATGTACATCAACCACGTGTATCAACACCATTCAATGTGCCAAAAAATATCATCAATGGAATGTATCAACCATATGTCTCTATCAATATTCCAACCATGTGCATCTACCAACATGCCAAACATGTGCATCTACCAATATGACAACCATGTATCTCAATCATTCAAGTGTCTCAACTATATCATCCAATACATATAACATCTATGAGTGTACCAAACATGTACATCAACATGTATCACCAATTGTACCAAGAAAGTACATCAACCATGCACCAATACCACAACAAAATGAATCCTCATACATGTATGCCAAATCCACCACAAAACATGTGCCAATCAAACTGCTAGTAGGTGCCTCTACCAATGTACTAGGAGTGTACCAATAATGCATAAATTATGAATCATCAATGATGTACAACATGATCACCTCATCAACTCACCAACTACATGTCCCAATATGCAGTTCAACCATGTGCCAAATGCATGCACCAAGATATCCGAAAAATGTTTCCAATAATACATCATAAGACATATCAATGAAAATCAAATATATATCAGTTATACACACCAACAGATCAGCCTAAACCTCCAATCACTACAACAAATATATTAGGCATCCAACATGTACTAGAAGTGTGTTTCAATAGATCAATGACATGTCTAGCTAGCATCATCATGATATATCTCATAACAAAATTTCCATAACTTCACTTTCATAACCAACAATGTTCTTCAACATAAGAATGCCTCAATCCATACTCATGGGTTAGTGTCATGCATCCAATATAGCCTTTCATCACATTACATAATCCAATATGTAATTATGAAAATCTGCAGCAAACAATGTTAGAATCTGCAACAAACTATGTCAGACCCTGCAACACAGAGTTATACCATCACATCAAGCTACAACCCATGTGCATAACCTTTTTCCAAAGGATTTACCACATATACGAGGCCTGCTGCACAGACAGATCGCATATGTACACAATCTATTTAAGTTCAGACAACATATGTATGCAACTGTTACCACTGTCACTCATGTATGCTTCAGTAGATGACACACTTGAGCTTCCCTCAAGGCTTCCATTTTGGTCTGGTTGTTCAGTCTTCTTCACCCACTTCTGAGGGTGTCCCTTCTTATCAGAACTTGAGCTCTAAGCTTCCATATTTTCAAAGATGTCTCCCTCACTTACTTCATTCCTTCTTCTAGTCATGATATATGAAGTCCTCATCATGGACTTTCTTCTTGTGTTCCATCAATCCTGGGATTTGTGGCCAAATCCACTACAGTTGTAGCATCCCATGATGTGACAGTGAGAAAAAATGTGTCCTACTTGATCACATCTCCAACACCTTATGGTGTTATGAAATATTCCATTATTTCTCCTTGCATAAGAACTGCATTCCAAAGCTTTGTGACCATATTCATTACATGAATAGCATTGACCATGAAAAGCACTTTCATACCTTTTCTTTGTTGTCCATCTTCTTTGAGGTGTAAGGACGGCTTATTGATGTCTTCCTTGCTTTGTTCTTTTGAAATTTTCTTTTCCTTGTGTAAATGGTTGATTTGAAACATTGTCTTCATCCTTTGAGAGTGAGGGATTTACCTCATGCTTCTTTGAGGTGCTTGCTTCAACATGTGTAGCTTCTCACTTGTAACCAAGACCTGATTTATCATTTGGTGATCTCTAACTTTCCAAGATCTCATTCAATATTTGTGAGCTATTCAAGAATTTGTTTGAATTCTCTACTTTCTTTCTAAGATCAACAACTTCAGCTTCTAAGTTATGACATGACTCTTCCTTTTCATTTACTTGATACTTCAATAGTTCCTCTACCCTTTTGGATTCTTCAATTTGGGTCTTGAGATGGACAATAATTTCAATACTTTTTCTAATCTCATCATCTACCTTCTTATCTTTTTTTTCATTCTTTAGTCTTCTGATCTCTTCTTCCTTTTATTCTGATTGGGTCTTATTACTCTCTTCTTGTTCTTTGAGCATTTCCTTTAACTTCAAGATGTGCCTTTAACTCTTCTTAAGAACCCTTTTAGTTTTATCCAAAAGATAGATATAGTCTATATAATAGTGGTCATTTCTATATTCATATAGACCCTCTTCAACTTTATTTTGAAGTTCTGATAGTTCTTCTTCTATTCTTTCCATAGGATAACTACCATCAAACTCTACACAACCTATTTCTAGATTTTCTTCTTCACTTATAGAGAAAAAATCAACATCATCACATTTTGAATTATTGCAATCAAGGGTTTGTGGAGATTCTTTACCTTCATTTGAGATGTCTTCAAGATCTTCCTCTTTGCCAACATCATCACATGATTCTTTTACTTCATTTGAATTGTCTTCAATATCTTCCTTCTTGATTTGGTATGTCTCCTCTAGCTTTAGCCATAGATCCTTGGTAGAAATGCATTGTCCCATGCTCTCTTTGATAGGGCTTGAGAGTCCCCCAAGAATGGTCTTGAGAGCCAATCCATCATTCTTCTTTCCTTCCCTTTGAGCTGAAAATTTTGACTTGTTCTTCAAGGAAACTGATCCACCAATGGCTGCCTTCCAAATACCATCTCCCATCTCTTTCAAATGCACTCGCATTTCTATTGTCCAAGTAGAATAGTTTTCCTCATCAAGGATTGGAACTTCATCATCCATTTGTGTGTCCATAGATCTCCTCCAAGCTTGTTAAGGCTTATAGTGAAGGCCCCCTCTAATACCAATTGTTGGACACACCGACTACACTAAGAGGGGGGGATAAACAATGTAGGACTCTTTTTCCCAAAAACTCCCCTTCACAAAACTCATTAGTTAGCAATCACCATTTACTCATTTCTTATTGTTGTCATTTATAACTAGTTAAATGTGAACATACATCAGCAAAATATATCAACAACATATCATCAATAAATCATCACCATAAGGAACACAAAGAACACAAGATGTATGTACAATTTTATTTTTATTATGGACTACAATCCTTGGGTTTATCAACAAAAACTGAATAGAGTACAACTCTACAAGAGAACTAGCTCTATAAAGCAAGACTCAACTTACACCCTCAACACAAACTAAGATGAGGCAACAATCCTCAACAGATATCAATCTATAAACAGGTACACAACATGTTGGTAGTGCAACACATGTATGTACATGCCCTACCAGTAGTATAGTTCGCGTATGTACACGACCAATTTGTACTACAGCTTGTGTATCACATCTAAGTTACTTAGGGTTTTCTCTTTAATATCAACTCATATCCTCTTCAACCTTCAATCACATTCTCTTCTGTCTCTCACTATCCAATATGATCCATAACCAATCACAACACATCCAAGCTCTCCAACAACTTACTCATTCTCCTCAACCATACAATATGAATGCTACTCAATCATGTATAAGAAAACAACATACTATAGCAATCATATCAGTACTGAATCATAAGAGTGTTGCTCACTCCATCAACCAACACAAACCACATCACAACAACCATACCAAGAATGCCTTAAGCATTCACTACACAACAATCAAGAGTATCCATCAAGATAATAATGTAACCATACCAGAATTTCTATGGCAGATCTGAGCTCATAGAATGAAGATCTGGAACCAACTTCAGTCTTCAAGAGCCTGGCACCAACTCACACACAAGTCTTCATGACTTCATCCACTATACGTTCTTTGTCCTCATTCAACCTGCGTATGTACACACCCTGGCTCACTATAGCCCGCATATACCTCAAAAACTAGGGTTTCTGAACTTCTGACACATTTTCCATCATGATCTCAGACATGATGAAACTTTGATGCATCCATGAGATCCTCCATACACACTCTCTCTTTCAGAATAGATCTTCAATACATGCTCAAGAGATACACTAGAGATTCACAAAAGATGCCCTTACACAAGAGACCCTTGCCTCTTATTTATACTCTCCAAGAAACTTCCTTAGAAGCATCTTCTAGGTCACTTAACCCACTTCTAGGTCACTTAACCCATTTCTAGGTCACTTAACCCATTTCTAGGTCAATTAACCTATTTTCCTCATTTTTAGGGTTAACCACTTTCCATAATTAGAAAGTTATCCATTTAAATATTCCTCCTTGACTTTGTCACTTTTCTTTACCATTTAAATAATAATTTCTTCTTTGCAATTTCTTTGACTTCTTTGACCTTTTGGGGCTTCAAGCCTACATATGATGGTCCTCCAACTTCGTAAGGCCATAACTCTCAAACCATGAGGATTTATGTGACATTCTGCATACCACCGTAAATGGCATGAGAAGCACTATCTATCTAGGATAGTTCCACTGACAAACTCATTGATCTTCATCTCATTATTCCACATTCAAGCATGGGTTCTCCAACCATACTTCAAGGATAACTCAACCGCAAAGCGTTTTCCCATGAGGGATTTCACCATAATGGGACCACTTTGGAGTTCATCCATTTGTGCACCTTATCAACCATGATAAGACAATAATGAGTCATCTTTACATCAAACCAACTATGCATCATATATCAAAGAAACCACATCAATCCATCTTCATCTTTTCATCATGTATCAATGCCAAATCATTGATCCATATTCATCTATGTATCATTATATGAATATGATTCCACTTGACATCAATCCATTCTCATCAAGGACAATACATATTACATTAGTATGCATCAATCAATCAATCAATCAATCCTTTGGCATGAATCAATCCCTTGACATCAATCAATCCCTCGACATCAATCCTTTGATATCAATCTTTTGATATCAATCAATCAAACCTTTGGCATCAATGACAACATGATCCAACATGAAGGAATGTGAAGGAAAAATCACCCGAAGCACCGAAGGTCAAAGTCAACGCTAACCGTTGATCTACTTTGGGAACGTTCTCAACCGATGATCAAGCATAGTGGAAGGATAGCGTAAGTGGAGGTGTTAACTGAAAACAAGCAATCACCACCACTTTATGACTTATTCGGTAGATAATCACTCCAGAGTAATTGCTACTCCAGAATTTAGGAGCAACGAATAGCCAAAGTTATGAAGTAAATGAGAACCGTCCATCTCATCGTGACATTAAAATGTGATCGTTGATTTTTATAAGTGATCAAGCAATCACTTGGCTTAGCGCCTAGTCACCATATACGGTCATATGGAATAAAGAAACACAGGGAGAAAGAAGAGGCATCGCTTAAATTAATAAGCCTGTGGTCCTGCGCCATTGGTCATATGTAAATGGTTTGAAGGAAGCGCCTCTACAGAATTTGATTTCTGCAACATTTGCAGAGACATGAAATTAAGTTAAATGAAATCAATCCATACCTGTGATTGATTAATCAAAATCATTTTCATTAAATTGAAAAGGCTTCTCGATAATATTTGAATAAATAAAAACAAATGAGATTATTTTTAATGAAGAGGTGAGATGGTCCAAACAAAGGGAAACAATGTATCATAGCTCACACTAGTTAGAAGAGTATATAAACAAGAAAGAGTGGTGAGAAGAAAGTGTCTTTGCAGTCCAGATAAGAAGATCAAAACAGAAGAAGAGTCCAAGAAGAAGAACTATTGGTTCTTATAAAGTGAGGGTGGAAGGGAGGAGCATGGAAGGATTCATATCCTTACTAAGAAAATTGTAAAAGATAAGGGAGTTGGAGCTTCCTAGGGCCGATGCCCTAAATACAAGGGAGTTGGTGCTTCCTAAGGTTGGTGCCCTAAATATGAGGAAGTTGGTGCTTCCTAGGGTTCGTGCCCTGAAGAAGGTGATCTGTGTCTCCTAGAGTTGGTGCTCTAAAGAGGATTGGTGTCCTTCACTATTCTTTATAAAACCTTGTAATTGATGTTAAATATATTTATATAATTGATTTTGCATACAATTCATTGTTGATTTATTGTGGTGATCAATAAAATATAAAAAGTAATTGTTAATTGTTAAGAAGGGGTAATACTGATTCACCCCCCCCCCCCTCTCAGTATTCTAACAATAGGTATCAGAGCGAGTGACTTCAACACATTCTAAAAACTAGAAGGTAGATCCTGAAGATGGATCAACAACAGGGAATGTCTAACAACAAAGCACCATTGTTCAATGGAGGAGTCTATGCTCTATGGAAAATAAGAATGAAAAACTTCCTGTTGGCTCTTGATTTTGATATCTGGCTATCTATTGTAGATGGTTACACTGCACCAACTACTCCACCCAAAGACGTTGCAGGAAAGAAAATCCGTAATGACAACTCAAGAGTAGTTAATGGAATTCTATGAGGGTTGACTAATTCTATATGTGTGAAGGTTATGCACTGTAAATCAGCGAAAGAAATCTAGGACAAGTTGGAGGTTGTATATGAAGGAGATGACAAAGTCAAGGAAGCCAAACTACAGACCTATAAAGCTCAGTTTAAAAATCTGAAAATGAAAGAAGAAGAAAATATTGTTGAGTACTTTCATAGGGTAGATGAAGTGGTTAACTCAATCGGAGTGACAGGAGAAGAAATTACAGATAAACCTATTGTGAAAAAAATACTAAGGTCATTACCTATAATATATGATGCAAATATTTATACAATTGAAGATAGATATGATCTAAACAAACTCACAATTTATCAACTTCATGGAATTTTTACAGCACATGAAATGAGAACAGGGAATGATAAATCACCAAAAGATGAAACAGCTTTTAAATCATCTAAGACAAATATGAGGTAAGAGAAAAAGACAAATGATAAGTTATCATATATATCAGATGTAGAAGAGGCCAACTTTATAAAGAAACTCCATAAAGGATTTGGAAAATATAAAGGAAAGTTACATTTCAAATGTTTCAACTGTGGCAGAATTGGATACTTTGCTAACAAATGTCCCTATCCCATACAGGAGGAAAATGATTAATAAGTTCACAACCAGGAAAACTAATACAAGAAGAAATTTTATAAGAAAAAGAAAAACTTCTACTCTAAAGAAGATATCAACTCTTCATACATGAGTGAAGATAAAGATTCATAGCTTCTGTTTATGGGAATGAAAACTCAAGATGATAAACATTCAGAAGATGAAAAATAAGGGAACTTCGAAGAAGAAATCCTTAGTGTAATTGAAGAACTAGGAAAAACTAAAAAAACAAAACAAGGTACTAAGAAGAGAGCTTCTAGAGATTAAAGAAGCTACTAAATCAAGAGAGAGGGAAGTTTCAGAAACCCTCAAAGAGTCAGAACAAACCATCAATGATTTGAAGTCCCAGCTCCTGGAAGCTAATAAAACTGAAGTAATCATTTTAAAACAACTTAGTGATAAAAAACAAGCATGTGAGAAACTAGAAGTTGAGATTAAGCTACTAAAAAGTGAACTTGAGAAAGAAAAGAAGAGATCAAACTTTGGAAATAGTTCAAAGGTATTGGATGAAATTCTCAGTAGTCAAAGGTCACCAAACAACAAGACTGGTTTGGGATACACCCAAGACTCAACTTCTACATCACAAGGATCTGTCAAAAGACCAATTAGTTATGAAGATGCTCTAAAGGGATCCTCAAGAAGAGAAGATAATAAGGAAAATATGATACCATTGAACATTGTTCCACATAAACAGAAATCAGCATTCCCTACTAAAGTAAAAAATGACAGGAAGAATACAAGCACCAGAAGGAATCCCCCCAATAAATATCTATTCATTGGATATTGTTACTCTTGCAATAATTTTGGACATAAGGTAGTAGACTACAAAGCTTATGGATAATACAATAACATAAATGTCTAGAGATATAAGAACAATAGGTACAATACAAAGAAGAGAAACTACAACTCATTTACTCCTTTGCAAAACTTCAATATTGAATGTAAAAAATGCAACAACTATGGTCATAAAACCAAAGAATGTAGATTATCAATGCAAGCCATAAAAATAAGAAACCCTAACAAATAGAATTAGAAGACATGGAGAAGAAAATATGAAGTACCAAACAAGAAATATGATGAAAATATTGCTCCTGAAATTGATGAAGTTAATAATAGGAGATTGGTGGGTAAAACTTCTAATAAGGAATATAATAATCAAAACTATGCATATAAAGTAGATCAAACTCAAGACATGAAAACTCCTAAAGAAAAATATGACACAACTCCAAAACTTGATAATTTCATACAAGAAGATTATCCATTACCCAACAAATGGAAATTAATAGAGGAATATTCTCAAAACAAGGATAAAAAGCTTATGGTGCACATAATAGTGACGTTGATGATGAATCTTCAACAGTAGAACAACCAGAAGAATTAAGTGATGATTATCTCAGAAATTTTTCAATCCTATTTTAATGGTCTACTGAAACTCCTTCTCAAAGAAAAATTAAAAACAAAGAAGGAAAGGAGAAATTAAGGAAGACTTAAAAATCATTCTTGTTGATGCTCGTATGAGCATTAAAGCACATAAAAATGAATAGGATCATCGAAAGAATCATGGTTTGATGATATAACTCTATGTAGGATCTGACATAATTTATTGTAGGTCTTTATCTGCCCAGGAATAGTGCAGGTTATGTATTGGTCTCAGAATGGTTATAAGTGGAAAAACCTTAAATGGAAGTTACTATGTGATTAAGAAATGGAATGAATGGAAAATTCTGCAGTAGTGAGGTGGTAATGAAGATAGACTGAGTACAAGTATGAAAATGAAAAGACTGGAAACCGAAATTTCAGAGACAGTGGTTGTGACAGAGAAAATATGAAATATATATTGGTTGGTCGATGCGTGCTTGAGTTGGTTGGATAACTAGATCAATTCTAGTTGAATAGATTACATTCTATCAGCAAGATAAGTCATGTGGAAAGAAAAATATAAAGTCTCTCATATAAAGATGAATACATCTGGTTAGATATCGATGAGAAGAAATGGAGAATTCAAAAGGTCGTTAGAAAAGTATAAGCTTCAGTTGCTTAGTGTTCCAGTAGGACAACAATATCCGCAGCGGAAATAGTAGGATGTATATAGTGGTATACATGGCATCTTGTAGAGTTGACAGGGGGAGTTACCCGAGCTCAGATTCTGGTCAACAACATACAGACAGACATAGATTAATCATAAGGGGAGAAACCCTTTTCCATTGATGTCAAAGGAGGAGAGTAACTTCATAGAGAAAAGCATCATCACAGGTGGAGTTTGTGTATGAAGTTAGAGTGTTGCCCCCAATGAAAAAGGGGGAGATTGTTGGACATATTGTCATTTATTTATTTTCATTGATGTCAACAACCAATGTCATTACGTTATAATGATGATTTGGTATGAACAAAGAGAATAAAATCCATGTACATAAGGACTAACAAATTAAGAGCTCGGGAGGGTTAGTGACTGAAGATTAGAAGCTCAGAAGAGATGATGCACATGAAGCTCAGAAGGGAAAGTGCATTGCAGAAACACGATCAGATCAATTCATGATCATTGTATACACAAGTGCTAGATCAAGGGTAGGGATTGATTGCGTAGCACGAAGGGATAATTAAACAATGCATTAATTCCAATCCCGCAATTAGTCTAGACTATCAGATTACAAGAAAAGGACCATTGGAGGACTGGTCAATGATCAGATCAAGTCATGACCGTTGGATACGCAAGAACCATATCAAGGCCAGGGATTGGTTGCAGAGTGAAAAGGGAGAATTAAACAATGCATTATTTCCAATCTCACAATTAGTCTAGACCATCAGATCTCATCAATTCAAAGATCGACGACTGTGGTTGATCCACCAACAATCACACAACTTTAATTACGGAGTTTGGGTGATAGGATAAACCACTTGTAAGTTACGGTTCCGTAATCCACATCGATCGTCGATGGTCACCCTCCAATATATCTACGGTTGGCATCAGTTCCACTACCAAATGAACAGTTTCCATTGCGAAACTCGACGATATTTGTAAACGTCGTGCTAGTTGAGGACCCCGCAATCATCCCTAATAAAAGATATGCTTCAAGAGAATTCCTGACCATCAGATCAAGGCAAGTAGAAGGATAGGATAAGAAAAGACGAAGTCCAGAGCCCTGAAGTCCCGAAGTGAATGAGGACCATCGAATATGGACAATACATGATGGTCATTGGATCATGATAGTGGTCAACTTTGGCGCTGACCACTTTGGCAAAAAAGGATTCAAAACATATGAGTTCACCCGAAGGCCGAAGTTTCGAATTCACTCTCAGTCGTCGATCTGAGATACATTTTGGGAGTTAGGAAAACCGTTAGATCCAAGAGAAGAACATGCTCCACATGAGGAGATCCACGCCAGCAAGGACACGTGGCATAATCAAATGATGACAAGTGTCAAAGTGTGGTTGGAATTTTAGGTATGCGTAAGTCACAAATCTAAGTGACATGTGGAAGCCACCCATTCAATGCCACGTCAACAAGTGATGTCAACAAGTTACGTCACTCTGGGAGATTGTACTTCAGGAGCTTCACCACCAGAAAATACCTGAATTTCTGAAATGAATGAGAACTGTTCATCATGCAAATAAAATCCAATCGTATGATCTACTTCAGTGAAATGAACTATGGAATATTGAAGGACTGTGAAGGAGAAATCACCCAAAGCACCGAGGCCAAAGTCAACGCTAATCGTTGATCTACTTTGGGAACATTCTCAACTGATGATCAAGCATAGTGGAAGGATAGAATAAGTGGAGGTGTTAACCAACAGCAAGCGGTCACCACTACTTTATGACTTATTCGGTAGGTAATCACTCCGGAGGAATTGGTAATCCAAAATTCAGGGGCCATGAATAGCCGAAGTTCCAAAGTAAATGAGAACTGTCCATCTCATTGTGACATTAAAACATGATCATTGTTTTTGATAAGTGATCAAGAACTCCCTTGTCTTAGCACCTGGTCACCACCTGTGTTCGTATGGAATAAATAAACAAAGGGAGAAAGAAGAGGCAACACTTAAATTAATAAGCATGTGGTCCTACGCCTATGGTCATATGTAAATGGTTTGAAGGAAGCGCCTCTACAGAATTTTATTTCTGCAATATTTGCAAAGACATGAAATTAATTTAAATGAAATCGATCCATACCTGTGATCGATTAATGAAAATCATTTTCATTAAATTGAAAAGGCTTCTCGATAATATTTGAATAAATAAAAACAAACAAGATTATTGTTAATGAAGAGGTGAGATGGTCCAAACAAAGGGACACAATGTTTCATAGCTCACACCAGTTGGAAGAGTATATAAATGAGAAAGAGTGGTGAGAATAAAGTGTCTCTTAAGTCCAGATAAGAAGATCAAAATAGAAGCAGAGTCCAAGAAGAAGAACTGTTGGTTCTTATGAAGTGAGGGTGGAAGGGAGGAGCATGGAAGGATTCATATCCTTACTAAAAAAATTGTAAAAGATAAGGGAGTTGGAGCTTCCTAGGGTTGGTGCCCTAAATACAAGGGAGTTGGTGCTTCCTAGGGTTGGTGCCCTAAAGATGAGGGAGTTGATGCTTCCTAAGGTTGGTTCCCTGAAGAAGGGGATCTGCGTCTTCTAGAGTTGGTGCTCTAACGAGGATTGGTTTCCTTCACTATTCTTTATAGAACCTTGTAATTAATGTTAAATATATTTATATAATTGATTTTGCATACAATTCATTGTTGATTTATTATGGTGATCAATAAAATATAAAAATTAATTGTTAATTGTTAAGAAGTGGTAATATTGATTCACCCCCCCCCCTCTCAGTATTCCAACATAGAGATCGTTGAGAGAGAGACCTTCAGTGAAGAAAAGTCATTTACTTTCCAAAGTGTTGTTTTTTACAAGGAATCTAAAAAATTGATTGTAGAAAAAGGTGATCAGAAGAATAAGAAGGGAAAATATTGCTCAGAGGTTGGCCTAAAATATATGTGGCCATCCCAAATATCTAAAATTCACAGAGCAACTGGGGATGCTCTAGATGATTCTATTGGTGGTATGGAAGCAGAAAACACTAAGTTAAAAGAAAGGATCAAAGAGTTGGAAGATTCCTTAATGCTTCTTCCAATTATTTCCAGTCCTTTGTCAATGGTCAAACCTACCACACTCATTGTTAAGATGAAAGGATATTCAACCCTCCTCACATCATCCATGAGTTATGTAGAAATAAATATTAAGAAGAGAAAGTCATTAATAACAGAGGCATGGGAGGTTTCGAAAAATATTCTTTCTTTTGGCTCGAGGGCACATGTCTTCCATGAATATCTGCAAGCTAACATAAAGAATGAAGAAGGTTTCTACATTGATGTTGTATTACCCTTTGGAATCAAAGTCTCTAACATGAATAAACTGAGAATAAAAGAGGAGGATTTTCCTTCCCCAATTCGAATAAAATAGCTAAATGCTTGCTGGAAGGAAAAAATTTTAAATTTTGAATAACATTGCTCAAGCATGCAGCGAAGCCATACTGAAAAGGGAAGAACTATTCAAGAGACTCACGGAGGTAGACCTAGCATGAGGTACTAACGAAGTGCAAGAACCTAAATTAATTCTCAACTCAATGTTCCTAACAAAGACACAATTTGACGAACAAGTTGAGATATTTAAAGGGTTGTCAGTTGAAAATGTTTATGGCATACTCGAATATAATGAAGTTGACATAGACAATTGGCTAGTGGATTATTTCATGAAAAATAGAGGTATTGAGGAATAAGTACATGGTATATCTCTTGACTTAATAGACTTGGAAGGTGATTTATTCAACATTAAAATACGACATGAGATAAATGTCGCACCAATGAAAAACTATATTGAAGAATGGTTCAAAAAAGCAATTGACAAATTAACCAATGAAGGGCCAAGAAACAATTGAGACGGTTCTTATAACCGTCGATGAAGACAATAAAAGGAAAAAAAAAAACAAATGAATACACAAGAGACCATCATAGTAAGTTTATGTTGATCACATATTTCTTTCTTTATCAGTTATTTCATCCAGTTACTCCACTTCTTTGACTAGAAAGGTTTAACCGAAGTCTGATAACTTATCCATGTCTTCTTTCTAGGTCTTGTTGTTCTATTATCGCCCACCATCCTCCTTCTACAATATTAATTCTTGTTTATATTTGATTTATGGTCCGCGGGATCCCCAATCCCATTCCTAAGGACAAATGCATTTTAAATTTCAAGGCTTTGTAACAAACTATATGTTTTTTAGAAATTCCAAGAGAGCTATTTTAGGATCAGTTTTGACTATACTTTGTAACTATGAGTTTTGAGTATAAAGTATTTGAGATTGATCTATAATTATATTTATTTGAGCTTCCCATGTGTCCACTCTATTAAAGTTCTCTTATGCATGCAGACCATCTTCTTTTTATTTTATGTGATCATAAATATTTAGTTTAACTATGATGGATGTGAGGAAATATTTTCTATCTTTTTCAAGTGTATGAAATGTGCAATTCCTGGTCATTTATTAGGAATTCTCTTTAAAAGGAAAAAAAACTATTTCTTTCTTGTTTTTTTTGTTTGCTAGTGTATCTGTGACCTGCAGGACTAGCTTTTGGTTGAAAAACCGTGACTCAGGGGAATCTAAGCCATCAAAATCACCCAAGGATTGCACCTTTCCTAAGCCACACCAACCCTTAACATGGATGGATTTTTTTCCCCGTAGGTTTCGAACCAGTGACTTATCATCACAGAGTGCCTTAATAGCACACTCTGTCATCGACTGTCCTACACCTCAGGGACAACATTTTATTTCTTGTTATTTTTTCTTGCAATATTTATATTTCTTTGATTACCATGATGGATCAGATAGTGAAAACATAGGTCAAGGGAACTCGCCAATAGAGGATCCAAATTTTGCGGGTTATCAAGGCAGGGAAGCTCCTACACCAAGGAAAGTGGCTTACCCATGGCCAAATTAAGCAGAAATTTCCTCACCTGATGGGGAAAATAAACACAATGGAGACCATTACTTTCTAAGAGGGGAGGAATGATCCAATTGGATATTGGTGGCCACCCACCTATTCCAACTGGCTCATCTTGACATTTTTAGTTCAACACATTCTTATGTAATTCTTTGTAATTGTGGGTTCTACACTTCCAGGGTTGTTTGAAGCCCTACACAGCTTCCAGGTGAATATTGGGGGCTGCCAACCTAATCCAACTGGCTTATTTTGGAATTTTTCATTTCAGTACATCTTTTTGTACTTCTAGGGCCATTTTGGGGCCCTAAACAATGTTTTTTTGGCTTTCCACAGTCAAATTGTAAACAGAGTCGGAGTTTGATGGCATAATGTGTAATTATTGAAAATACCTTTCCAACATGCTATCACATGCCTAAAACAAAGGCTGTATGCAAAAGTTTTGACCCTGAGAAGTTGAGGTACCAACTTACCCATCGAGGCCGAGATAACATTTGGCGTTTCATCTCCTAGGGATAGGTTTTTGGATGTCTAGGGTTTTGGAATTCATGAGTAATGTTTAAAAGGCCTTTGGAGACTCATTGTAATCATTATGCTCAAACGGATGTGTGTATCATCCACATCGCTTCTCAGAGATAACTACCACCATTCAAGCAAGTTGTTTAAGTTCTGCAGTTTTACAGTTTCAACCTATTTTATTTATTTAATAGAAGTTATTGTTCATTGTATAGTTGTTGTTGTTCTTTGTATCTCTATGTTATTGTATTCAGTCTGTTATTCATTTTGTTCCTCTCATAAATATGGATCAATATAGAAGACAATGATAAATGTAGATCACAAGATATAAGATAAAACATAATAAATATCTTAGAAAAGCTTCATATCTGACCTTTATTTAGTATAATAAGTTGATCTCCATACATAGATCTACATATCTAGTACAATAGATAAAGATAGAGAAGTATAGGCTACATGTGCCCTTTAGATACAATAATATAGAGAAATATAGCCTCATGGGTCACCCACAACTTAATGAAGGTCAATACAATATTAGTTTCTTTCCCTGGAAGGCTGTAACCTTCAAATATGGTGTTGGTGTGTCCCCCACTGGCTGGAAAAGTTAAGAATTTCAGCCTCTTTGAAGATGAACTCCAAATCTTATGAAAAAACTGCCAAACTATAGATCAGGAGTTGTAGATTGCATATGGATAAAGTATGGGCTCAAACCCTTAGATATAACCTTCCAACCCAAGTCCTCCTCAAGGAATGTTGCGCCCTTCTTCAACAAATACGCCCAACTAAATAATAAAATAGATTTACAGAAGAAATCCCTCAAACAAATGATGCAAAAAGGAATTATGGTGGTAGAAATCACTCTTGAAATGTGTTTTTCTCTAGATCTAGCCTCCCCAAGACAAATCAAATATTTTCTCCTCAACTTGTGCGCCCAACCTGCTAGAAAACCCTTCAACCAGTGCCCTTCTTTCTCAAATAGATCCTGAATAGAATGGTGAGGGATGAATCTTTCACCTCCTTGTCCAAGCTTAGACCAGGAACAAAGGGATCTTTGACCTCCTTGTTGGTCTCTAGGGTTTCTTGACTCAAAACCCTCAAAACATAAGCTACATAGCTCAAATGAACTCAAAAGAAGAATAACATGAATCAGAAGTGAGTCACCCTCCTCTCTCTTTTATACCTCCATATTCTAATTCTCTATTGAGTTATTTTATGATTTTTTCTAAGGTTATTGTTTTTTGATTTCTCCTTAAGTCAATAACCTTTTTCCCTTTTCATCCAATTCACTTTAGTAAAATAATCATTAAATCACTTAGTGACAATTTAGCACCTCCTACCCTTTTTCCCATTGGACTATAGTCTAGAGGGGTGACTAGACTACTAAGTCATCATTTTTCCTTGTTAAGGAGAGGGGAACATTACAACAAATCAATTTGGTGGATCATTTCTATAGAAGATCATCAATTTTTCTTGCATCCTTTGCAAACAAATCCTCAAAAACAACCCAATCTAGTTCCTCTAGAAAAGAAACAAGAAATGGAAACATAGAAATTGAAGGAAAAGGAATAGCAAGAAATGGTAACTCAGAAATTGGAGAAAAAGGATCATTTCTCTCTTGATTCGGGTCATGAATCACAGACTCATTTAAGTCCAAAGCCAATGGAAAGTTGGGTGGATTAGGAATGAGAAGTTGAGGCATTAAAACAAACAGAATCATCAGATAAAAACATATATGTACTGATAGGCACAACAAAAACTCCAACAAATGCAAAGGAAATATGAATGAAAGTAGGAAAGAAGAATAAATCTTCATCGACAACTCAACCAATGATGACACGAAGTTAGGTCCACAATCAAGTATATAAGAAGTTGAACACGTGATAACAAGCAATCTTTTAATAATGATTTTTAAAGTCATCTATATTTTAATATTTTCTATAGTTAGTATACCCGCACTATCAATAATTTTGTAGTAGAAGCGAGTTTGAAAAGTATTATGTCTGAAGTAGAATATAGAGGAATATTGTCTTTTGTGCTGACATTTTTTTTTTCAAACATGTCAACTATCTTTGTAATTGACAGCCATTTTTGGCCACCTTTAATACAATTATTCACCAGTTCCGATTAAAAAGAAAAAGATGAGGCATAGAAAAAGAATTTCTTTTATTAGTATCATATTTTCTTATGTTATGTAGAAAAATTCCAATTTTAAATGTCTTTTGTAGAATTTATACTAGTAAAATCTTTTTGAAATCATTTGGAAATGATAATATTGCCTTTTCTGCTGACATTTTTTTTGAAACAACATGTCAACTATCTTTGTAATTGACTGCCATTTTTTGCCACTTTAATACAATTATTCACCAGTTCTAATTAAAAAGAAAAGGAAAAAGATGAGGCACACAACAAGCATGTCTTTTATTAATATCATATTTTCTTATGTTATGTAGAACAATTCCAATTTTAAATGTCTTTTGTAAAATTTATACAAGTATAAACTTTTTGAAATCATCTGGAAATGATAATATAAACTTTTTTGTACTAGACACATGTTGCTTGATGGTTATGTTGATTTTTGTTTTAAGAGACAATTTCTTTTATTACTATGTTGACCAACTCGATCATTTTTAATACAAAATATTATTTGTTTCTATTATAAAAAAAGAGAATAAGCCCACTTTTGGCAATATGGAGGTCATAAAGGTTAGATGTGGGGCTAATTCCATCTTGAAGGTCATATCTTGGAGAAATGGGAGTGGTAATTACCATGTTTTTAGAGACAACTAGAAGATTCCATATTGTTGGCAGCCAATTTGCCTTTTCATACTCTCCTTATAAGCTGCCCACACCAGTGTTTTGCAAACCCCGATTTTCGTCACAATCCTCAAATAAAACGACACTATTTTTTTTGCGTTATTTGCACACTTGCCCTTGTTCTTGTTTTCACGACTGCAAGTGTGAAAACTTGTTTTTCAAAGTCACATTAAAATCGTCACTGAATTGTCACAATCTTTCTTGTCGATATGCCCATTGCGTTTCCCATTTACTTATCGTTATGCAGTTGGCAAGACCTCTTGATCTGTACTCATTTGGAATTCTTTGATTGATTATATAATTTTGTTTTATGAGTGATTGAGTTTGTGATGCATTGGTGATTGGGTTTACATGCTCTTGGATCAATTCACTTGGCACATTGGTTTCATGAAAAAACATTAGTGTTATGGTTAGACCCTTGGTATAAATCGTTTCATACAACACATGTCATATAATCAAACCCTTGGTATTGGTTTCGATTCATTTGTTTGTTTTTAAAGCTATGATAAAACTTTGCTCGCGCAAATGTTTAATCCACTTACCATTGATTTCATTGGTTGATTGAATGGCATAATTTTTAGCATATGCATATTGGTTTGAATAGTTATTTGCACCGGCGGTTGTACAGTGGATATGACTGTTGTGCATGTAATGAACTAGCTCCACCACCTTCACATGATATTTCATTAATGTATTCCCCCTATCTCGGGTCACCCCTGGTGTTTTCAGGTAAGCCTATGAGCATTCTGCCCCTGCGCATACTGTGTTCAAACCCTAGCTCATTCACCTCACTCACCATGTGTTCCTGTCTATGGCACCAGTGGTGCAAATAGAGCCAAATGGTAGTCAAGATCTGTTACTGTTCGATGATGCCCGTAAATATTTAGAATACAGTGGTTGGCTCGTGTTTATACAGAGATTCGAGGGCTTCAACCTCACGGTTGCACAGCAATTTGCCCTTGCCTTTTATGGGTGTAGGGATAAAGTAGGTGACATTTAGCTTGAACTCAATGAAGAATTCATAAGCTCTGCTACAGGATTAGCAGCCACGGGCCAGCGATGGTTTAAAAACTCCAAATTCGACGAGGTGACATGGCCTTTTCTATTTGTATCACGAAAGGTTACATCCTGTGGCAAAGGTATGCCTATTTCCACCCTTAAACCCAGGTGGCATGATCTTTTAGTGATTATGAAACAATTTGTGACCTGTGAAGGTCGGAATGGCTTGGTTTTTCTCTATCACCTCCGGTTGTTGATTAATTTCATGGGTTATCCTTTGAACATGCCGCATTACTTCTTGCGTAGTCTTTATAAGATGGCTAAGAGGTTCAAATGAGAGAAGGCCGATAGCAGCCTGTTTCACCATGGCTTGATTAGACTCATCGTCGTCCACCATTTAAACCTTCATGGCAATAATTGGCAAGCCTTTTTCTCTCGAAATGGCTTTGTTGGTCCAGAGTCTATCCAAATCGATAAAGCTGTGGTTAGTGAGACTATGGTCGGGCCACCCGTGCCATTTCATGTCCTTCTACCCCCTCCCAAACCCTAGGTCGGCCCTGACATCGACCTACCCAACATCATAATGGACAAGGCTAAGGCTGTAAAGAAGCCTGTGAGTAAGAAGGTCAAGGGTAATCCTACTGTCGATAGCAAAGGTAAAAAGAATGCTTGATTGATATCGATACTTGCCCGAAATAAACCTAAGCCTAGCATCAACCAAAAGCCCATAGTTCTGAGTGAAGACTCGGACTCTGATATCGAGCGTTTCCTGGCTGAAGAGTACCTCTATTCCCAAGGCCTATGCTCCGATCCACCCTATGACTATGTTTCTAATTTTCCCCCATGCCTAAAGAACAATCCTAACTACCCAAGAATCAAGCTTCATAATGAAACCCTCGGTGATTTGAAAAAACCCTTGACTATTATTTCGAAGCCCGAGTAGACATCATGTATCCAATGTAATGTGTGGCTTGAGCGCTACTATGCCGACGTTCCCTTATTACAATCGAAGATCAAATCTTTAGAGAACCAAGTTACAGTGTTGTCAAGAGAAAGGGACAGGCTTCAAGCTAATGACAAGAAACAGAAAACCAATTGTTCGATCGTCTTTAGGAATGTCGAATCGGCAACAACCTTCGTCAATTCCAAATTATCATGACTGAGTTGTTTTTTGATTATCCAGGTATAAATTTCAATATCAAATTCGTTTTATGAATTGCTTGGATTAATATAATGAATTGGGTTTTGGGTTTCAATTAGCTCTGTTCATTATTCGAAATGATTTTGTCATAGTTTGATTATCAAAAACGGTTATGTTGTGGATCCTATACAGTAGATTCATCTTACTAAAGTTGAATATGGTTATGATTTGGGTATGCGATTTTGTTGTGCCTAGCTTAGTAGAAGCGATGGATTGGTTTTGACTTGGTATGGTTCGCCTTAGAAAAATTCTGTTGGTTTGAATTAATGTAATCAATGAGGTTTGTCTTCGTTTAGATTTTGATTCCATCTGACCTGTATAGGAGATTTTTGTGCTAAAATCAGAGCACGGCTATGTTTTGATTTGGTATGATTTCATTGTGGTTGGATTCTATCGGCTCTGATTTAGTT
This sequence comes from Picea glauca, assembly GCA_000966675.3. Lineage (NCBI taxonomy): Eukaryota > Viridiplantae > Streptophyta > Pinopsida > Pinales > Pinaceae > Picea > Picea glauca. The sequence continues at coordinate 199,029 of JZKD02S0304693.1, read as the reverse complement.
CTTATGGTTTGATTTTGGAACAATTTTGTGGGCTTGAATTGGTATGATCATCTATATGTGTTATGCGTCATTATTAGTGATTGGGTTGATAAATACGATGTAATCTAATAAACTCGAAATAACACTGTTGACTTCTACTAGCCAGGAACAACTCTGTTTTGTATTGAATCAATATTTTCGTTTGGGTTCTGGTTACATTCGACCTGTGAAAAAGATCTATTCGCTAAAATCGTGGAGTTGTGTTGATTCATAACAACTATGTCAAACACAAATTATTTTGATCCATTTTGATTTGATTGTCGCGTGTCTTGAGTTAGCACAATTGCCTGTATTGAGTTAGATTGATATCGAAAATACATTTGATGCTGCTCTGTTGGTTTTGATTTTCAAAAACGATTTTGTATCTGTTGAATTCATATGAAAAACTCGGCTAATAGTTCATTTTGAAATTGATTCAAGTGATGATTTCATTGACTATCAATCGATTATGTCTGCTTCCAATTGGCAATAACAAACGTTTTACAAATCCCACATATCCTGTTATTAACTGATTAATTCAATTACGATTTCATTTGTTTCGATTTACATACAAGTTTTGATTTGGAAATAGCATGGGTCGTTTGTATATGTTTAATATAGTGCTATCAATTTGAAAAACGATCCTGTTGATTTCGTTTGGATTCGAAAATGATTTTTTTGATGGATGAAAGCAACATAAACTGTTGGTGTTTATTTCAATTAGTTTATGAAAATGATTTCATTACTGTCAAGTATCTAATGCGATTCTGTTTACCCGAAATTGTGATAACAAATTCAACAGAGTACATGTATCTCTGTAATCATTCGATTGATCATAATATTGTCTGCTCTCGAATTAGTATAACAGTTTTTGATTTGAATGATACATTTGGTTTTCAAATAGCAATTAGATATTTGTTTAGTAGTTTGAATTTAATTCTTTGAGTTTTGAATTGATTTTAAAAACGATTCTGTGTTAAATTTAGACCATCTACAGAATCGCAAGATTCTATAGCTAGTCTTAGAAATTAGATTTTTATCAATTTTATCAATAAGATATCCTCTAATCATGTCTATTTTTGTCCTCTTTAAGGTGCATACGAATTTACCATGAGCTATTGGGCATGATGTGACAGTTTAGGAGATATTTTAGATTTGGTTTTGTCTTAGGTTGTTAGCTTGAATCAGAAACTTGGGATATTTTCCCAGATTTGTGTAAACTGTTTTGATAATTCCCACAGAAATGTTTTACCCTGTGGGAGGTCTTTAAATACTTGTTATTTTTTGTAATCATCATGATCCTCACT
>JZKD02S0304693.1:167740-183106 GCA_000966675.3 Picea glauca | reverse complement strand
GCCAAAAGTCATGTGGGCCCCGTTTGGGTAAGTTAGTACATCAACTTCTTGGGGTCGTAACTTTTGCATACGATCTTTGTTTTAGGCGTATGATAGATTGTTGGAAAGTTATCATCAAGGAGATTCATTTTGGGGGCTCAATCATGCCTTTGGCTATCATTGGGAACCTCAATCTCAAAAATCCTTCATTTAGGCCCTCAAAATGGCCCCGGAAGTTAAAACTTGCTAAAAATAGTAAATTGCCAAAATTGGCAGAAAATTGTTTTGAGCCAGTCGGTAAAGGTGGGTGGCCACCGATATCCACCTGGATCAATCCTCCCTCCTTAGGAAGAAATGGTATCCATTGCATTGAGTTCCCGGGGGAGAGGGAAAAGCGTTTGTTGAATCTGCATCTTGGTGAGCTTCTTGTCTTGCTGGAGACGTCGCGCTGCTCAGTTTGTGGAAGTCTGTCACGAACCTTCATTTTGGGGGCATAATTGAGCCCCCAAAATGAATCTCCTCGATCTCAAAAAACGTTCATTTAGGCCCTCAAAATGGCCTCGGAAGTTAAAACCTGCTAAAAATAGTAAATTGCCAAAATTGGCAGAAAACTGTTTTGAGCCAGTCGATAAAGGTGGGTGGCCACCGATATCCACATGGATCAATAGCATACTGAAAATTGCGACCAATGGTTCAAAGGGATCGATGTCTGGGAAGGTCGCACCTTCTGGCATCTCCCATGTGATGAACGCGATTAAGATGAGAAGCCAATTGAAGTGGAACTCATATCCTTGGTCTTGCGCTTCCCTACAGTCCAGTTATAACTGGTTCACCAAGTACTTCATTGAATTCATGTGTAGGCCCTCCGCACACTTCTCTACGAGGTCTACTACAAATCTGGTTACTTGGGTGAGCCGATTCTTGCGAACTAATTTCCCTACGATCCGTTGATAGGCCAGGCGCACTGCACCGCTCTGGATAGAGCTACCATGTAGCCTCGCATTCCCTTCTCTACATTTCCATAAGTATCCTTTATCCTCTAGGAAAGAGCGCGATCTGTGGTCTTTCCGGGGTAGAAATCCTATCGGTCAGGGCCTTGCATGCTTAGCCTTGTGATCTGATTGATCAATGTCGGATCCACTATGATGAGGTGGTTCAACCACAAATAACCTCCATGATAACAAGACAACAGTAATTTGACGCATGCGTTCACCTCCTGGTGTCGCCCAAAGTTTAGAATCTTTATAACATTCAGTAGGGTGGACTGCGTGAGGTTCTGGGTCCATGACTGAGGGGTAATATTTGAGTTCATTCCTTTTTTTCTCGTCAGATACTTATGCAGGGTGAGCATGTTGTAAACCTTCCTGTCGCCAAGGTTGAAGTCGCTAAACTTCAACACTGCAAGCTTATTCTAGTCAGCATGAACTGTGTGCACCTCTTTCGAAAGGTATGCAGTGACCAACGTGTATTCAAAGTCTCTAGGTACACTGTCTCGGTTTATTGCGCCGCTCAGAGGTGGTAGATAGGCAGGTAGGATGCTCGGAATCAGTTTAGCGTTTACGATATCATCTCTGTGCTTCGTTCATTTCTCATTGGTTGGCTGGGATGGTCTGACTCTAGCAGTGGACGGAGAGGCCTACAGTCCTCTCGTCGAAGAAGCTTGTACACCTGTAGACATTCCTCTCTCCGAAATGACTCTTTTAGTGATCAAGTCGAGGAGAACTTTTTTCATTGATTCTTCAACTGCAGTGAGCTCGTCGGACATACACGCTCGGGATTAAGATTATCAGGGACACGATGGACTTAGACATTGCACTAGAATACTGGCAAGAGCGCAATGATCACTGTATGAAATTCGTTCAGTCTGGAGGCTTCAAATTCTCAGTTAGCAAAAGTGTTCTACGTGCATGGCATGAAGGAATAAGTAGGCAACTTGGCAACGGTTCATTTACAATGGTTATGAGCCCCTATTAACTCTTGTTTGATCCATTATGGCACATCCCAATGGTCTAATGATGAACCTTTATTACTTTTATGTCCATTCGGAGCAGAATTCGAATGGATATATCGGCCCCAATGGCTATATTACTTCGTCATGGCGAAGCGCCATGTGTCGTTGTTCTGATATCCCGGCAAAGCTCCAATTTTGCAAATTTTCTTTTTGCGAGGTTCCCTCTAGAATATTCTGTAGCTTTCCAATCTTAGCCCTCTTCTTACTTAGCTTTCTAGCCTTCTTTCTAGTGAGCTTCATCTCGGTAGTCCCTTTTCCCTTTTGATTCTTATCATCTTTTAACATAGTTACTGCGCGTTGTTAAGATTCTTTCCTAGGATTCAGGGGTAATAGATTTTCTTTATCTGGAGTAAGTACTTCAGTCTATTGTGGGTCTCATAATGTTCTTGCAACTTCGACATCAATGTTTCTAGTGACAACTAGCTTCGATCTGTTCTCCTGTTCTTCAATCAATTATTTGATCCTTCTAGCCATGAAATATTTTAAGTCTTGTTTCTTCTGCTCCAAGGCTTCTTCTTCTTCCTTTTGTCTGGCTTGAGCTCTGTCAATCCAAGGTTTTCCTATTAGCATGGTAAACAAGGCGTTGTCTTCAATAAACTTAATAATCTCAAAATCTTCCTCTGTCAAAGTTCCATTAACGTTCATAGGTATCTGAGCAAGCCTTCCACATACGTTTGTCAACTTTCTTCTAAATAACCCTATTCCTCCTAATGAAGGGATCATAGCAGGCCTTCCTATAGCTTCCCAAATTCTTTCTGTCATGATGTTCACTTGTGTTTCCTCATCTAGAACACACTCAATGTCAAAGCCCCTATTCTTGCTTCGATGCATACTTTGTCTTTCAAAATCTCTGATAGTCTAACATGTTGATGGTCATCCAAGGTTTCTTTTATCTGTAGTAATATCTTCTCTGATTCTTTCTGGGGTTCTGCTATAGCCTTAGTTTCTAGATCTACCTTAGGGTCCTCTTGGTTCATAGTCATTCTTTCAAGCTTAGCGATCATTCTAGGGAAATCCACCACTTCATGGTCCATAGCCTTACAACAAAGACAACTAGGTATTCTTCCAGGGCATTCCTTAGCCAGATGTCCCGGTCTTCTGCAACTATAATAGAGGGTTAATCCTCTCTTTATTTTAAATGATCCCCAACCTCTTATGTACTGTGCGCTAGGATCGTATGAGCTAACCTGCAACAAATTCTTTCTAGGATCCTGCATCCATTTGTTAGTCCAAGCATCTTTTCTATGCATAGGTATAACATATCTTTCATTATTCTTATCAGATCTATTCATATCAAACCTTATTTCATCTATTAGTGCCCTAGTTTTTAAGCTAGGACAGAATCTATCAATCATACCTATATCCATACTCTTGAAATGAAAATTTTCACTTATCTTACTTTTATAGAGCACAAAGCTTTCAGATCTAAAACTTTTTAACTATTCTTACCTTTATCAAAGCACAGAGCTTACATATCTTATCTCTTTTATTCTTACCTTTCTTAGAGTGTCAAGCGTTCAGATCTCGCCTCTTTCCCTCAGATCTGATCTTCTTTCTTTAGATCGGGTTTCTTTCTTCCATATCTGACCTTATTTCTTTAGCACAGAGCTTGTAAGTCAAGTATAATACTACGCGCTAGGGCACGGAGCTTTCACAGTTTCAGGGTGGATCTTTGCACAAAGATTCTTCTTTCTCAGTTCCCAGCAATCACAGTTTTAGGTCCCAACAATGGAACCATTTGTTGGCACAGGAGCAGACCCAGGGTTCAACGCTACAACAGCGCACCAACAAAACCCTAACTACCGGCCCTTTCGGCAACACCTGCGAAGAAGATGAAGTCTCACCCGAGGTGGAGGCAGGGGTGGTTGTAGGACTCAAGTGTCTGCAACCTTAGCTATGACACAGATCTGTGATTGTAATACTTAATATAGCTCTTAGCACCGTCAGTTCCTTAATATATAATCACTATTCACTTCTCTGAAGAGCTTTGCAGTATTCACAACAATCTACAGTATTCAAGCACTTAGCATATACAAATGGATCAGAATGAGCATATCAAGCACTAAGCATGACTATCTAAATCAGATCTAACATTCTTACATATGATAAGCACAAGGTAAGTAGGTCTATCCAATTACATCAAAGCACTTAGCAAAAGAAGACATAAACTCATTAAGGAAAGCACAAAGCATCATAACACAGTGTTTACGTGGTTCACCCCTCTCCTGGGGCTACGTCCACCAACTCTTCTTCTTTATATTCTTCGGTCAATCGGTTCCAAGCATAGAGCCATCAAAACCCTTAGTCCGCACAGGACAAAAGATCTGCGCAGCTCGCTAGATCCTTCTTCCTTGCGCTACAACACAAATCCTTCTACAGTGTCTCACAGGGACTTGCACTCAGCTCTGCAAGTCTTACACAAAATGCACAAAGCCTTGATCACACAGATTCAACTCTTGGCACTTAGCCTACATCACATAGATGCCAATTTCACTACTTCTCTATATGGCCTAGACATCTATATATACATGCAAAATAGGCCTAAACATGGGTAAACCCATGGGTCGACATCCCATTCCCATTACATATTCTCAAAAACCCAAAAAGGGGCCCAAAAGGAGCCGAGATCCCGTGATCTCTGCTTCGTCTTACGCTCCTCCTTCGACAAGCTGTCAAAATTCCAAAATAGGTCAACATGACCAAGAAATTCCCAAAACTTGGTCAAAGACCAACAATTATATATATATATATATATATATATATATATATATATATGAAAAAGAGTAAATTTTATTTTTATACTTATAAGTTAATGGTTTAATCGTGTCTTCAAAATATATATATATATATATATATAACTTTGTAATAATATGAATAAAATATGCATAGATTGTTTGATTAAGTCTGTAATCCTATCTATACAATAATTATAAATTGCATGGTATAAAGTGCGTGGGTAGAAATCTTATGTCTTTTCACAACGAAATTGCTATATTTTTTAATTTGTCTGAAATAATTATACGTAAGAGATGAAGAAGTCACGTTCTGGTGTAAATGTGAACAATCTCCACCAACTCATAAATGTCATGTCAACATCTTGTGAACTATAACTAGAAGTTGATTCTCATCTCACATGGAGCAATTCGCGTCCAACAAGAAATTTTCACCTCCACATTCAAAAAGTACCTTTCACAAGTCAATCACACCTACTCACACCTACTCAACTGCTGTTCACACAATTTTTCGTAAAGTGCCCTCACACCAGTTAGTAGTACACACTCGTGATTATTACCCTTCAATTATTTGTTGACATGAGCGATTATTGGAGTGTTTTTTACATACACAGTATAAAATTCGATGGGTAAATTGTTGGTTATAAGTTTTTTTATATGATTTTATTATTAAATATAATAAAAATAATGGTTTTTATTATGAAAATTAATAATATATAATAATAAATAAATTTTTTAAACTTTTAAATTTATAATTGGATTTGTTTTTAAATTTCAATCCTATACATATATGAGTGATTATTCAAATTTTCCTCGTATAATTATTAATACATATAAGTAATTAGTAATTATTTGATGATGATGATGATGTTGATGATGTTGATTAACGTTCACTGAGATCGAATTAGTCTATTGAACCTTAAGAGGGTAAGGGATTACATGCAATCTTTTAGAATTTTGTTTCTGTGCTCGAAAAGCAATAAGAGAAGCTTTCCAAGATCACATAGTTTTGTTGAGTTAAAATGTTTGGAAGGTTGGTAGTGTGACAAATATTTTGAAATTGAGATCTAATCTAGGTAAAGGCTGGACAATCTAAGAGAAATTGTTTTTCATCTTCAACCTTCTTAGTGTCACAAAGGTGACACGCTCTTTCATCCCATGGTGTTTTAGGAATTGACCAACGCCCAGTTTCACTATGGAGCTCATGAGAATTTGTTCTTATTGTAGAAATGCTTATTTTCTTCTTTACACTTTTCAAAACAAAGAGATAATTTTGATTTTCTAGATTAGGGTTGATTACATCCTTATAATACCTTAATTTTCTTTTTTCCTCTAACTCTTTATCACACCACATTTTCTCCTTAAATTTTGATTTGATGATATTTTTAATAGTATCCTTATTTTGCAAAATGGTGTCTTCCATGATTCCCGAATAGTTTAGCCAAGATTCGGCATCTTTATGCCATCCTCGCTTGAGTCGATGGTGGTTACGACTGGATTTTGAAGAAATTTTAGGAAGCCTCTTGTCTTCCATGTTGTTTAACTTGTTCTTATACATTAGGTATCTAGTCATAGTTGTGTTCTCAATGGGGGAGAGGATTGCCTCTAAGAGGAGGATGGGATACGACATATTTCCTTTAATTTTGAGATTATAGGTTATAAAATTCTTTTGTATTTGCTCTATCTTTCTCCAGGATTCACGAGAGATACTACATCCCTAGACTTCACATCCATAAAGAATGAGATGCATAAGAAAAGTCTCAAAGAGGAGTTTCTTCTTATCCCAATTCCAAAGATCGATTGATTTACAATTGTTTTCAAGCCTATAATAAGCTTTCCATCCCCCAATAATCCTTTTCTCGATGCTCTAATTCTAGTTGAGCTTGTGGTGAATATTGATTCCAAGATATTTGTATGAAGTCACTTCCTCCAAGTTGTTGTTGGCATATACGAAGGTATCATATGTGATTTTATTGGGTTTAATGATCATGGCCTTAGTCTTGTCAGTGTTAACAATCATACCCATATTGGAGAAAAAATCCTTGAGGATTCTTAGTTGATTTTCAAGATCATGAGGACTCCTCGCCATAAGAACGATATCATCGGCACAAAGAATAAGATTGATGACTATATTAGTGAGAGTAGGGTTGACACAACCTGCTTCTTCCAGGCAATCTTCTAACTTGTCAATGTATATGGCAAAAAGGGTAGGGGACAAGTGACAACCTTGCTTGAATCCAATATTGCAGTTAATCTCTTTCGACCAGCCCTTGGTGTTTTTAAACTTGGAAATAATGTTCTCATACAACCTTATTGCAACAACCGTCAACTCGAAAGACACTTTTATCTCTTCCAACCTATTCCAAAGGGTTTTCCTAGGAACCGTGTCAAAATATTTTCTAAAGTCAACAAAGCAACAAAAAAGATTGGTTTTAATATTACGGAACTCCTCTACAATTATCCTAAAGGTAACAGGTGGTCCATATTTGAATGATATCTGTTGAGTCTCTATTTTGACATAAATAATTCCCTATATTACCCTATATCTAAGCCTTTTTGCCTCTGTTATAAACCTATACTAGACTACTCCCTCCCAAAACACATGTCTAATGTCCACAAGAGGTAATTGATGATTTAAAGCATGTTTGTTTAACTTTCTTAAATTAATTCGATTGAAAGTGTTTTATTTTGTATAGTCCTAATGATTTGATTTATGAGCAGTCTATCCAGCACTACAAGACACCATGTAATCCGGTACCAAATCCATTCTGGTACCCAAGACAGTTTTAATCCGGTACCAAATCCATTCTGGTACCAAGACGTGCGTTATTTCGGTACTACCTACTCTGCTATATTCTGGTACTAGACTCGCGACTGTGTGCAATCCGGTACCAGAACCTCTATTTCCAGAATGCGCCAATTGGACCAAATTAATGGTGAATATTTCGAGAAGACAGTTGGATAGAAGTGCCCGAGTCAATTTTCTAGTTGCAAGAGACTCCATCGCTCATGCACTTCGTGTCATGAGGATGGAGTTGATTCCTAAAATTCGATGTAAATTTTAAATGTGAAATCTCTCAAATTGTTTAATGTTTATCCATAGATATTGATGGTATTAGCTTACCTTATATAAGGAATTTTGTATAGATGATAATAGAGGGAATAATAGCAGATGTAAAAATACATTGTAAGAACCAGACAATACGTATCATTGTCATGTATGAAGTAGAAGATTGTTGATCCAATTTACCAGCTGAATTAATACAGAAGATATTTTATGTCAATTCTCGAATGTGAGTGAAAATATTTAGTCTGTTACTTCCTTAAGAGGTTCCTTGTTGGTTCGGCAAGGGCCCACCGCCCTAACTAAGGTAAACCGCCTTGTATACTTTCTATGTGTTTCTGTGAATAGTTTACAGTAGTGTGTGTGTGATTGGTCTTTACTTCATTTTCAGGATTGAGCATTGAGTTAATCATTTTGGATTGGTGTGAACAAGCAAGTGTTAGATTGAATAGGCATTTGATTCTCAGATTTTGAAGCTAGCTATTTCATAATTTGATGTGTGGGACTGATATTTTGAGTTTATGACTATGGTAGACCTAGTATCGCAAGGGACCAAGAGACTTTATATTTCATCTTCATGTTCTGTAATAAAGTCTTTCAGTTATACTAAACTTCCCTTGTGTTGTTTTGATTGAATTACATGAGGTTCAAGTTGGCTTTTGTTTTAAGAATGGTTGGGATTGATTGTTTTAATTGCTACAGGAGACAAGCTTCTTAAAGTTCATCTTTTCAATTCAAGCACCTGAAATGAACAGACTTGTTTCTCTAGGACAACATCTCTCTGATTGACTGTTTGTTTAAGTTTCATCATCAATTTTCTCTTCTAGGTTCAGAGAATACTCGCAAGTATTTAGAAATCTTAGAAACATGATTTTTATGTTATTAATTATTTCCTATATGCAACAGACTTAGGTAGGTTACTTGTTCTCGACACATATAGTGTAATAACTCTTTCGATTATGAATCCTGGATTGACATTTAAATGAGTGTGAGATATACATTGAACATATTTGTACACCAACATTTTGGTGTCATTGCTGGGAAATTATAAACGGTAATAGGTAGCATATTTTTATTGGTTTGATGAAGTATTGGATTGGATTTGAGAATAATCTGAGGGCGGAGAGAAGACAATAAGACGAAAGGTAAGAACCTGCGCATCCACTTTGGTGGGGTTGTTCCAAAGTCAGGTTGTCCTCCTACCCCTAATTAGGAATCTGCATTTTCATTTATTTCATTTTTTCATGAGTAAGTACAGGGATAATAAAGGTACATTTATTGCTCCTAAAATCTCAGAAAAACTAGAAAAGCAGACAACAAAGAAAACCCCCCTTTATACTAATTCATCGAAAACTTGTGCAGGAAAATTTCTCAGAGGAGAGAGCTCAAAGGAAGCAATTGCAACAACAACAAAAGGCACTAGATCTGAATCCACTATTTAGATTAAAGACATAAGGCAACAAGAAAGGGAGGAAGCACTGGCGACCCCATCCAAAGGAGAAATTGGAAAAGAGGCAGAGGTGGTAATAGAAGAGGTTGTATCTGTTGTTGGGAGGCCACACAAAACCTTGGAACAGCTAGAGATACCAGGTAACCCGGTGGTGGAACTATCACTCAGTGGAGAAAATTCACCACCTCCCTACAGATTGTTTGGAAACATGGTAGAAGAAGAGGGAAACATAGCCAATGAAACAGAGACATTTGGATTCCCCATACTAGATTTTTCTAAAGACGTCGCTATGAAGAACATTCCATTATATTCACTTCCTCATTTCCGAGGTATGTCGACAGAAGACCCTGACTCATTTTTATTTGAATTTGACATATTGTGTAGGAGCTATAACTACACATATAATGCTCAAAAATTAAAACTTTTCCCAACCACACTAAAAGATTCGGCACTGCGGTGGTTCATGAGCTTAGGAGAACACACAATTTTGTCTTGGGATGGTATGAAGGAGACCTTCCTCCAGAAATACCAAGATTACTACAGACCTAGGGACGCTAGGAATGATATATTCAAAATGCAGCGATCGGAAGAAGAAAGCGTAGAAGACTACCTAGAGAGGTTCTTATACAATTACCAAAAGACTAAGCAGTTTTCCTTAGATACAACTATAGTTAGAATTGTCTTTCTAAAGGGTGTGAGGGATGATTGCATTGAAGTGTTAAACCTTATGAGCTCTGGGGACATATACCAAAATCCATTTGTAGACATAGCAAAGTATTGTAAAAGATACTCCCGCAGTCAAGCTAAAACGGGGAAAAGTATAAGGGACCCTACCAACAGAATTGCTAAACCCACATCCGTAGGCGTCACGAGGATTGAACTAGGAAATCTATTGGAAAAATTTAAAACAGATATCCTAAACGCCATCAGTTCCCAACTAGATACCATGAAAATTAAAAGAAAACAAGAGGAAGAAAATGTTGCGTTAGCAATTTTCCGTCATCAATGTAGGAGGAAACACCCTGAAAAGGAATTCCCCCTCAATGTTATTGAAATCTGTGGTCTTTTCACAGAGGACCATCCTACTAACGAATTCCCCTCTCTTCCTGAACTCAAGGCCATGTTCAAGGGAGGAGGAGAACCTGAGACATCCTAACCCCCTAGGAGACCATGGAGACAACAAAACCCCAGCATGTATGTCGAACAAATTACACAATACCCCCAATAGCAATGGGTACCCATGTCTTATCCTCATTGGTCAACATAAACCCAACCTTGGAAACAAGGGTGGAGAGGACCTGTATATGGGAATGTCCCCTTTCAACCTATATCAACAAATTTTCCCACCTATCCACAATATCCTTCAAATCTTTCACAGTTTCTCCCAGTATTTAACCCCCCTTCTCTTCTTCCACCCCCACAACTACAACAACCACTTGCACTACCCATGAATCCAAATATGCAACAACCAATGCAAGCTGCACCCATCCAAAAGCCTCCTCGGCCTACCCTTATTCCTGCACAACCTATCCCTAACCCAAATAACAAACTGACACAACCTATACAAAATGTTGAAGAACAAACCTTTCCTACATATGTAATAATGCTAGCTCTGTTTAATGGAATTGAATTAAGACTAGGAAGGATTGTAAACAAAACAAATCCCACTATGGTTATTCAAGAAGAACAAGTGCATAATCACACAGACCAAGAAGAACAAAGAGATGTCCAAACGGTTCAAAGAGAAGAACGGATGACTGATCCATTGAACGAAGAAAGAAACACTCCAGTACCGCAAGAAATTCCTTCTCCCAACTCCCTTGCAGCAGAAACACCCCATGAAATAAATCCCCCTTACCCAGAAAGGCTTCTCATAAATAAAACTGAGGAACCGCTAGAACATAATCTAGAGACTGAACTCCGGAATATATGTGTAAAGATCCCACTACTACAGGCCATTAAATACATACCTATCTATGCTAAAATTATAAGGGACCTTTGCATTAAAAAGACATGGAGAAAGAGGAAGGAACCTCATGTCATACGGGTGGTAGGGAAGTTATCCGAATTTATAATAGAAATTCCTTCCAAGTATAGTGATCCAGGGAACCCAGTAGTAACCATAGAAATCAATGGTGTTTCCTTACCTAACACATTGATTGATCTAGGGGAAGGAATAAATGTGATGTCAGTAAATAATATGAAAACATTGCAACTAGATCACTTAAGACCTACACAAACTTTGCTAGAGCTTGCAGATAAATCAGTCATCATCCCAACATGAAGTTTATATGATATAACAGTAACATTGGCCTCTTGGGAATACCCTATGGATCTCTTGGTAATCCATCCCAAATCCCCCAAACCAAGACACCCAGTGGTACTCGACCAACCTTCGTTGGTCATTGCTGATGCATTCATCAGCTGTCGATCTGGAGAAATGACAATTTCCAATGGCACTCAAAGTCAGAAACGTATCCTTTTTCCCCCCGCCCAACCAGCCACTGAAGTTCCTCTCTGGTTGGAGAATCCTTATGAGGAGGAGGACTGTACTTATCCCTTGTTGACACTTGAACAAGTAAAGGGAGTACAAGAACACTCTAAAGAACAAATCCTAAGTCTATTCTTGGCTGCTTCGGCATGCATTGACTATCCCCAATCTTTCCCTAACTACACACACATCTTTAGCCCCGAATTTCAAGAAACTTGGCACCCTTCCACTTCTACAATAGCCACTCTTTCACAAGTAGAGGAAGGGAAGGAATCTGTTGTCCAAGCTATTGAAATCAGTCCTAGGAAGTCCTTATATATCAATGCCAACCTAGAAATAGATCAGCAACAAAAGATGGTACAAATGATTCAAGGGAAATCTGATGTGTTTGCATGGGATTACTCTGACATGAAAGGGATCCACCCAGATACCTGTATGCATCATATTTACAGTAACGATCAAATCAGAACTGTCCGACAACCCCAGAGAAGAATGAACCCAGCCTTGAAAGATATAGTAAAGGAAGAACTCCAAAAACTCCTACAAGCCAATTTCATTTACCCTATATCAGATAGCAAATGGGTCTCCCCATTAGTTATTGTACCAAATAAAAATGGGAAATGGAGGATTTGTGTGGACTTTCGAGAAATAAACAAGGCCACCTATAGGGACTACTTCCCTTTACCTTTCATAGATCAGGTCTTGGACCTTTATCTGGGAAGAGGTACTTTTCTTTCCTAGATGGGTTTAGTGGTTACAACCAAATACAAATTTCACCAGAAGACCAGGATAAGACCACATTCACCTGTTCTTAGAGAACCTATGCCTATAGGGTTCTTCCCTTTGGGTTATGTAATGCCCCTGCTACCTTTCATAGGGTTGTTTTGGCTATTTTCTCCGATTTGACCAATGATTGTGTGGAAGTCTACATGGATGACTTCACAGTATATGGGTATGATTTCCAACAGGCATTGGATAATTTGAAGAAGGTATTGGTTAGATGTAAAGAGACCAACCTCTCACTCAATCACGAAAATTTGAGAATGCTACTTACTGAAGGAATTGTTCTAGGCCACCACATCTCCGGTACAGGAATAAGAGTGGACCCTGCCAAAATCGACATTATTTCCCAAATTAAGATCCCTACCACACAAAAGGAAATCAGAAGTTTCTTAGGGCATGCCGGCTACTATAGGAGGTTTATTCAAAATTTTACAAACCTAGATGCCTCCCTTTTTAAACTACTAATGAAAGATGTTGAATTATGTTGGGATGAGCAATGCCAATTCTCCTTTGAAATCTTAAAAACAAAACTTTCAAGTGCCCCTGCTTTGAGAGGTCCAAACTGGTCTCTTCTTTTCCATATCTGTACAGATGCGTTAGATACCACTTTGGAAGTTGTACTAGGACAAAGGGAAGGGAAGATTCCTTATGCTATATACTTTGTTAGTAAGGACCTCTCACCTGCTGAAGCAAACTATACTGTCACAGAGAAAGAATTTTTATCAATAGTACATGCCAACAACAAGTTTAGACACTATATAACAGGATACAAAGTTTTTTGTGCACACTGACCACTCACCTATCATATTTCTAATGAATAAACCTATTACAAATGCTAGAGTAACTAGATGGTTGTTGTTGCTACAAGAATTCAATATCGCTATCATAGATAGGCCTGGAAGAGACAAATTGGTTGTTGATTTCTTGTCTAGGCTTATCCATACAGGTGACAGTACTCCAGTAGATGATGATTTTCCGGATGAGAATTTATTTTCCATTTCTACTTTCACCCCTTGGTATACATATGTAGCCAACTATTTGGTAACCGGCAAGCTGCCTCAAGGTATGACATCCAGAGAAAAATAGAGAATCATTCAGCTAAGTGCCAATTATATGTGGCATGAGGATACCCTATACCGAACAGGACCTGATTTAGTAATCAGAAGATGTGTCCGAGAAGAAGAAATGCAGAATATCTTCAGAGCCTACCATGATAGCCCATGTGGAGGCCACTTTGCTGACAAAAGGACAACTTACAAAATTCTACAATCTGGCTATTGTTGGCCGACCATTTTCAAATATGCAAAGAAATACGTGGCCAACTGCGATGATTGCCAAAGAATGGGAAAACCTACAACAGTCAACGAAATGCCACTCTAAGCCCAAGTAGTAATTGAACCCTTTGAAAAATGGGTCTTAGATTTTGTAGTACCTATCAATCTCATGTCCCGCAGAAAAAAATACATATTACAAAGACTATGTAACAAAATGGGTAGAAGCCAAGGCCCTGTATTCAGCGAATGAACAATCTGTTGTAGACTTTCTATTTGAGGAAATTTTCACTCGTTTTGGGGTACCTCAGGAAATAGTCATTGACCAAGGGACACAATTCACCTCAAATTTAGTCAAGGCTCTTACCGAACAATACAAGATCAAACACAGAAATTCTTCTCCCTATCACCCCCAAACCAATGGCCAAGTGGAATTGACCAACAAAGTGATAGAGGCCATCCTCACTAAGACTATTCAGCTGCATCACAAAGACTGGACTGATAGGTTGCTTGAGGCCTTGTGGGCCTATAGGACATTCTGGAGAAATACAACAGGCCATACACATTATGATTTGGTGTATGGGAAGCAGGTACTATTTCCCATAGAGTTTCAAGTAAAGACCTTCAGAACTACCATGCAATTAGGAAGTGACCTGAATGACGCTAAAAAACAGAGGCTATTACAATTGAATGAGCTTGATGAGATAAGACAGGATGCTCTACAAAGAACCACCCTGATACAAGAGCAAAGGACCAAATGGCATGAAAAGTACATTAAAAAGAAGTCCTTCCAGACAGGTGATTGGGCCCTCTTATATGATAGCAGATTCAAAAATTTTAAAGGCAAACTATCTACCAGATGGATGGGTCCCTATGAGGTTGATACAGTCTATGACAATGGTGCAGTAAGGATAAAGGCTATTGATGAAAATCAAACTTCCCTTGTTGTAAATGGACATCAACTGAAGGTTTATCACAAACCTCTTTCAAAGGAGGATTTTGTCAAAAATGTTCTTCAGACTTCCGAAATGCAACTGGTAAGAAAGAGGGTTTCTCCTCCTGCTGACCTACCATAGTAAGTTCAACTTGTATAAATTCATTTTATGTACATAGGTGTGTCATGAGATGAAGTTTTCTTTATTTTTGGTGTAACTAACAAAGGAAAAAGAAATTTTTGGTGATGTTCCCATGTAGATAAACAAATAAGGAGGACAACTACCAAAGAGAGTCTTCTTTAAGTTTTTCAAACTCTTTAAAATTGAAAATACCAGCGAGCAGGAACTAGCCCGAGCTCGATAAAAATCCATGGGATAGTATAGAGAGTCTTCTTTAAGTTTTTCAGACTCTTTAAAATTGAAAATACCAGTGAGCAGGAACTGGCCCGGGCTCGATAAAAATCCATGGGACAGTATAGAGAGTTTTCTTTAAGTTTTTCATACTCTGTAAAATTGAAAATACTGGCGAGCATTTACTAATCTGGGCTCGATAAAAATCCACAGAAAAGTAGTAGTTAGGATTATTATTGTATTGTAATAAAAGAGGAAATGCCAGCAAAAGCGTGGTCACCTTGGTTCCAGAAGAAGAG
>JZKD02S0304693.1:151751-167690 GCA_000966675.3 Picea glauca | reverse complement strand
GGTAATTGATGATTTAAAGCATGTTTGTTTAACTTTCTTAAATTAATTCGATTGAAAGTGTTTTATTTTGTATAGTCCTAATGATTTGATTTATGAGCAGTCTATCCAGCACTACAAGACACCATGTAATCCGGTACCAAATCCATTCTGGTACCCAAGACAGTTTTAATCCGGTACCAAATCCATTCTGGTACCAAGACGTGCGTTATTTCGGTACTACCTACTCTGCTATATTCTGGTACTAGACTCGCGACTGTGTGCAATCCGGTACCAGAACCTCTATTTCCAGAATGCGCCAATTGGACCAAATTAATGGTGAATATTTCGAGAAGACAGTTGGATAGAAGTGCCCGAGTCAATTTTCTAGTTGCAAGAGACTCCATCGCTCATGCACTTCGTGTCATGAGGATGGAGTTGATTCCTAAAATTCGATGTAAATTTTAAATGTGAAATCTCTCAAATTGTTTAATGTTTATCCATAGATATTGATGGTATTAGCTTACCTTATATAAGGAATTTTGTATAGATGATAATAGAGGGAATAATAGCAGATGTAAAAATACATTGTAAGAACCAGACAATACGTATCATTGTCATGTATGAAGTAGAAGATTGTTGATCCAATTTACCAGCTGAATTAATACAGAAGATATTTTATGTCAATTCTCGAATGTGAGTGAAAATATTTAGTCTGTTACTTCCTTAAGAGGTTCCTTGTTGGTTCGGCAAGGGCCCACCGCCCTAACTAAGGTAAACCGCCTTGTATACTTTCTATGTGTTTCTGTGAATAGTTTACAGTAGTGTGTGTGTGATTGGTCTTTACTTCATTTTCAGGATTGAGCATTGAGTTAATCATTTTGGATTGGTGTGAACAAGCAAGTGTTAGATTGAATAGGCATTTGATTCTCAGATTTTGAAGCTAGCTATTTCATAATTTGATGTGTGGGACTGATATTTTGAGTTTATGACTATGGTAGACCTAGTATCGCAAGGGACCAAGAGACTTTATATTTCATCTTCATGTTCTGTAATAAAGTCTTTCAGTTATACTAAACTTCCCTTGTGTTGTTTTGATTGAATTACATGAGGTTCAAGTTGGCTTTTGTTTTAAGAATGGTTGGGATTGATTGTTTTAATTGCTACAGGAGACAAGCTTCTTAAAGTTCATCTTTTCAATTCAAGCACCTGAAATGAACAGACTTGTTTCTCTAGGACAACATCTCTCTGATTGACTGTTTGTTTAAGTTTCATCATCAATTTTCTCTTCTAGGTTCAGAGAATACTCGCAAGTATTTAGAAATCTTAGAAACATGATTTTTATGTTATTAATTATTTCCTATATGCAACAGACTTAGGTAGGTTACTTGTTCTCGACACATATAGTGTAATAACTCTTTCGATTATGAATCCTGGATTGACATTTAAATGAGTGTGAGATATACATTGAACATATTTGTACACCAACATTTTGGTGTCATTGCTGGGAAATTATAAACGGTAATAGGTAGCATATTTTTATTGGTTTGATGAAGTATTGGATTGGATTTGAGAATAATCTGAGGGCGGAGAGAAGACAATAAGACGAAAGGTAAGAACCTGCGCATCCACTTTGGTGGGGTTGTTCCAAAGTCAGGTTGTCCTCCTACCCCTAATTAGGAATCTGCATTTTCATTTATTTCATTTTTTCATGAGTAAGTACAGGGATAATAAAGGTACATTTATTGCTCCTAAAATCTCAGAAAAACTAGAAAAGCAGACAACAAAGAAAACCCCCCTTTATACTAATTCATCGAAAACTTGTGCAGGAAAATTTCTCAGAGGAGAGAGCTCAAAGGAAGCAATTGCAACAACAACAAAAGGCACTAGATCTGAATCCACTATTTAGATTAAAGACATAAGGCAACAAGAAAGGGAGGAAGCACTGGCGACCCCATCCAAAGGAGAAATTGGAAAAGAGGCAGAGGTGGTAATAGAAGAGGTTGTATCTGTTGTTGGGAGGCCACACAAAACCTTGGAACAGCTAGAGATACCAGGTAACCCGGTGGTGGAACTATCACTCAGTGGAGAAAATTCACCACCTCCCTACAGATTGTTTGGAAACATGGTAGAAGAAGAGGGAAACATAGCCAATGAAACAGAGACATTTGGATTCCCCATACTAGATTTTTCTAAAGACGTCGCTATGAAGAACATTCCATTATATTCACTTCCTCATTTCCGAGGTATGTCGACAGAAGACCCTGACTCATTTTTATTTGAATTTGACATATTGTGTAGGAGCTATAACTACACATATAATGCTCAAAAATTAAAACTTTTCCCAACCACACTAAAAGATTCGGCACTGCGGTGGTTCATGAGCTTAGGAGAACACACAATTTTGTCTTGGGATGGTATGAAGGAGACCTTCCTCCAGAAATACCAAGATTACTACAGACCTAGGGACGCTAGGAATGATATATTCAAAATGCAGCGATCGGAAGAAGAAAGCGTAGAAGACTACCTAGAGAGGTTCTTATACAATTACCAAAAGACTAAGCAGTTTTCCTTAGATACAACTATAGTTAGAATTGTCTTTCTAAAGGGTGTGAGGGATGATTGCATTGAAGTGTTAAACCTTATGAGCTCTGGGGACATATACCAAAATCCATTTGTAGACATAGCAAAGTATTGTAAAAGATACTCCCGCAGTCAAGCTAAAACGGGGAAAAGTATAAGGGACCCTACCAACAGAATTGCTAAACCCACATCCGTAGGCGTCACGAGGATTGAACTAGGAAATCTATTGGAAAAATTTAAAACAGATATCCTAAACGCCATCAGTTCCCAACTAGATACCATGAAAATTAAAAGAAAACAAGAGGAAGAAAATGTTGCGTTAGCAATTTTCCGTCATCAATGTAGGAGGAAACACCCTGAAAAGGAATTCCCCCTCAATGTTATTGAAATCTGTGGTCTTTTCACAGAGGACCATCCTACTAACGAATTCCCCTCTCTTCCTGAACTCAAGGCCATGTTCAAGGGAGGAGGAGAACCTGAGACATCCTAACCCCCTAGGAGACCATGGAGACAACAAAACCCCAGCATGTATGTCGAACAAATTACACAATACCCCCAATAGCAATGGGTACCCATGTCTTATCCTCATTGGTCAACATAAACCCAACCTTGGAAACAAGGGTGGAGAGGACCTGTATATGGGAATGTCCCCTTTCAACCTATATCAACAAATTTTCCCACCTATCCACAATATCCTTCAAATCTTTCACAGTTTCTCCCAGTATTTAACCCCCCTTCTCTTCTTCCACCCCCACAACTACAACAACCACTTGCACTACCCATGAATCCAAATATGCAACAACCAATGCAAGCTGCACCCATCCAAAAGCCTCCTCGGCCTACCCTTATTCCTGCACAACCTATCCCTAACCCAAATAACAAACTGACACAACCTATACAAAATGTTGAAGAACAAACCTTTCCTACATATGTAATAATGCTAGCTCTGTTTAATGGAATTGAATTAAGACTAGGAAGGATTGTAAACAAAACAAATCCCACTATGGTTATTCAAGAAGAACAAGTGCATAATCACACAGACCAAGAAGAACAAAGAGATGTCCAAACGGTTCAAAGAGAAGAACGGATGACTGATCCATTGAACGAAGAAAGAAACACTCCAGTACCGCAAGAAATTCCTTCTCCCAACTCCCTTGCAGCAGAAACACCCCATGAAATAAATCCCCCTTACCCAGAAAGGCTTCTCATAAATAAAACTGAGGAACCGCTAGAACATAATCTAGAGACTGAACTCCGGAATATATGTGTAAAGATCCCACTACTACAGGCCATTAAATACATACCTATCTATGCTAAAATTATAAGGGACCTTTGCATTAAAAAGACATGGAGAAAGAGGAAGGAACCTCATGTCATACGGGTGGTAGGGAAGTTATCCGAATTTATAATAGAAATTCCTTCCAAGTATAGTGATCCAGGGAACCCAGTAGTAACCATAGAAATCAATGGTGTTTCCTTACCTAACACATTGATTGATCTAGGGGAAGGAATAAATGTGATGTCAGTAAATAATATGAAAACATTGCAACTAGATCACTTAAGACCTACACAAACTTTGCTAGAGCTTGCAGATAAATCAGTCATCATCCCAACATGAAGTTTATATGATATAACAGTAACATTGGCCTCTTGGGAATACCCTATGGATCTCTTGGTAATCCATCCCAAATCCCCCAAACCAAGACACCCAGTGGTACTCGACCAACCTTCGTTGGTCATTGCTGATGCATTCATCAGCTGTCGATCTGGAGAAATGACAATTTCCAATGGCACTCAAAGTCAGAAACGTATCCTTTTTCCCCCCGCCCAACCAGCCACTGAAGTTCCTCTCTGGTTGGAGAAT
Organism: Picea glauca; assembly: GCA_000966675.3. Lineage (NCBI taxonomy): Eukaryota > Viridiplantae > Streptophyta > Pinopsida > Pinales > Pinaceae > Picea > Picea glauca. Next base: position 163,267 of record JZKD02S0304693.1, on the reverse strand, counting down.
CCTTATGAGGAGGAGGACTGTACTTATCCCTTGTTGACACTTGAACAAGTAAAGGGAGTACAAGAACACTCTAAAGAACAAATCCTAAGTCTATTCTTGGCTGCTTCGGCATGCATTGACTATCCCCAATCTTTCCCTAACTACACACACATCTTTAGCCCCGAATTTCAAGAAACTTGGCACCCTTCCACTTCTACAATAGCCACTCTTTCACAAGTAGAGGAAGGGAAGGAATCTGTTGTCCAAGCTATTGAAATCAGTCCTAGGAAGTCCTTATATATCAATGCCAACCTAGAAATAGATCAGCAACAAAAGATGGTACAAATGATTCAAGGGAAATCTGATGTGTTTGCATGGGATTACTCTGACATGAAAGGGATCCACCCAGATACCTGTATGCATCATATTTACAGTAACGATCAAATCAGAACTGTCCGACAACCCCAGAGAAGAATGAACCCAGCCTTGAAAGATATAGTAAAGGAAGAACTCCAAAAACTCCTACAAGCCAATTTCATTTACCCTATATCAGATAGCAAATGGGTCTCCCCATTAGTTATTGTACCAAAGAAAAATGGGAAATGGAGGATTTGTGTGGACTTTCGAGAAATAAACAAGGCCACCTATAGGGACTACTTCCCTTTACCTTTCATAGATCAGGTCTTGGACCTTTATCTGGGAAGAGGTACTTTTCTTTCCTAGATGGGTTTAGTGGTTACAACCAAATACAAATTTCACCAGAAGACCAGGATAAGACCACATTCACCTGTTCTTAGAGAACCTATGCCTATAGGGTTCTTCCCTTTGGGTTATGTAATGCCCCTGCTACCTTTCATAGGGTTGTTTTGGCTATTTTCTCCGATTTGACCAATGATTGTGTGGAAGTCTACATGGATGACTTCACAGTATATGGGTATGATTTCCAACAGGCATTGGATAATTTGAAGAAGGTATTGGTTAGATGTAAAGAGACCAACCTCTCACTCAATCACGAAAATTTGAGAATGCTACTTACTGAAGGAATTGTTCTAGGCCACCACATCTCCGGTACAGGAATAAGAGTGGACCCTGCCAAAATCGACATTATTTCCCAAATTAAGATCCCTACCACACAAAAGGAAATCAGAAGTTTCTTAGGGCATGCCGGCTACTATAGGAGGTTTATTCAAAATTTTACAAACCTAGATGCCTCCCTTTTTAAACTACTAATGAAAGATGTTGAATTATGTTGGGATGAGCAATGCCAATTCTCCTTTGAAATCTTAAAAACAAAACTTTCAAGTGCCCCTGCTTTGAGAGGTCCAAACTGGTCTCTTCTTTTCCATATCTGTACAGATGCGTTAGATACCACTTTGGAAGTTGTACTAGGACAAAGGGAAGGGAAGATTCCTTATGCTATATACTTTGTTAGTAAGGACCTCTCACCTGCTGAAGCAAACTATACTGTCACAGAGAAAGAATTTTTATCAATAGTACATGCCAACAACAAGTTTAGACACTATATAACAGGATACAAAGTTTTTTGTGCACACTGACCACTCACCTATCATATTTCTAATGAATAAACCTATTACAAATGCTAGAGTAACTAGATGGTTGTTGTTGCTACAAGAATTCAATATCGCTATCATAGATAGGCCTGGAAGAGACAAATTGGTTGTTGATTTCTTGTCTAGGCTTATCCATACAGGTGACAGTACTCCAGTAGATGATGATTTTCCGGATGAGAATTTATTTTCCATTTCTACTTTCACCCCTTGGTATACATATGTAGCCAACTATTTGGTAACCGGCAAGCTGCCTCAAGGTATGACATCCAGAGAAAAATAGAGAATCATTCAGCTAAGTGCCAATTATATGTGGCATGAGGATACCCTATACCGAACAGGACCTGATTTAGTAATCAGAAGATGTGTCCGAGAAGAAGAAATGCAGAATATCTTCAGAGCCTACCATGATAGCCCATGTGGAGGCCACTTTGCTGACAAAAGGACAACTTACAAAATTCTACAATCTGGCTATTGTTGGCCGACCATTTTCAAATATGCAAAGAAATACGTGGCCAACTGCGATGATTGCCAAAGAATGGGAAAACCTACAACAGTCAACGAAATGCCACTCTAAGCCCAAGTAGTAATTGAACCCTTTGAAAAATGGGTCTTAGATTTTGTAGTACCTATCAATCTCATGTCCCGCAGAAAAAAATACATATTACAAAGACTATGTAACAAAATGGGTAGAAGCCAAGGCCCTGTATTCAGCGAATGAACAATCTGTTGTAGACTTTCTATTTGAGGAAATTTTCACTCGTTTTGGGGTACCTCAGGAAATAGTCATTGACCAAGGGACACAATTCACCTCAAATTTAGTCAAGGCTCTTACCGAACAATACAAGATCAAACACAGAAATTCTTCTCCCTATCACCCCCAAACCAATGGCCAAGTGGAATTGACCAACAAAGTGATAGAGGCCATCCTCACTAAGACTATTCAGCTGCATCACAAAGACTGGACTGATAGGTTGCTTGAGGCCTTGTGGGCCTATAGGACATTCTGGAGAAATACAACAGGCCATACACATTATGATTTGGTGTATGGGAAGCAGGTACTATTTCCCATAGAGTTTCAAGTAAAGACCTTCAGAACTACCATGCAATTAGGAAGTGACCTGAATGACGCTAAAAAACAGAGGCTATTACAATTGAATGAGCTTGATGAGATAAGACAGGATGCTCTACAAAGAACCACCCTGATACAAGAGCAAAGGACCAAATGGCATGAAAAGTACATTAAAAAGAAGTCCTTCCAGACAGGTGATTGGGCCCTCTTATATGATAGCAGATTCAAAAATTTTAAAGGCAAACTATCTACCAGATGGATGGGTCCCTATGAGGTTGATACAGTCTATGACAATGGTGCAGTAAGGATAAAGGCTATTGATGAAAATCAAACTTCCCTTGTTGTAAATGGACATCAACTGAAGGTTTATCACAAACCTCTTTCAAAGGAGGATTTTGTCAAAAATGTTCTTCAGACTTCCGAAATGCAACTGGTAAGAAAGAGGGTTTCTCCTCCTGCTGACCTACCATAGTAAGTTCAACTTGTATAAATTCATTTTATGTACATAGGTGTGTCATGAGATGAAGTTTTCTTTATTTTTGGTGTAACTAACAAAGGAAAAAGAAATTTTTGGTGATGTTCCCATGTAGATAAACAAATAAGGAGGACAACTACCAAAGAGAGTCTTCTTTAAGTTTTTCAAACTCTTTAAAATTGAAAATACCAGCGAGCAGGAACTAGCCCGAGCTCGATAAAAATCCATGGGATAGTATAGAGAGTCTTCTTTAAGTTTTTCAGACTCTTTAAAATTGAAAATACCAGTGAGCAGGAACTGGCCCGGGCTCGATAAAAATCCATGGGACAGTATAGAGAGTTTTCTTTAAGTTTTTCATACTCTGTAAAATTGAAAATACTGGCGAGCATTTACTAATCTGGGCTCGATAAAAATCCACAGAAAAGTAGTAGTTAGGATTATTATTGTATTGTAATAAAAGAGGAAATGCCAGCAAAAGCGTGGTCACCTTGGTTCCAGAAGAAGAGGAGTTCAGTCATCTCAGTAATTGGTCATTACAGAGTACCCTCATGTTACAAAGATTTCCTACATTAGCCCTCTATAAACTTTGGTAACTACATGGTTTTTCAGACAAATTTGACCACAGAACACCAGTTATTCCTATGAATCATTGTCACCAGAATCAATGTCCATATTTTTAAGCACTAGAAAGATGTTCATTTTTGTGCTTATCTGGCATCAACGATCACCTCTATGTACGAAGGGGCCACCCTTGTACCAAATCATCTTGTTGTGCCTATCCGGTACCAGATCCTATCCAGTATAAAAGAAGGGACCTTGTACTATTCCGGTACTAATTACCAATTTTACACACAGGTGATACGACACTCAGGTAATCTGATACTCAGGTGATCTCGTACCTACTACAAATTCTACACATAGGTGATCTGGTACTTGGATTATCCGGTACTGGTAAGAATATGATGGGTAACTTTCATCATGTTTCCAAGTCGTTGTTCAATTATTAATGCTAGGGCATACAAACTCGACACTTTTTTTTTCGTGTTATTTAAAGGAATTAGATTAAATATTCATTTAGAACATCTAATTGCTCTTGGATCATGACGTGCCCTTGTTTTGTCACGAATATCTATAGAAATCTTAGACCTCACTTCCGTGAGGAGGAAGTGTCCTACGAAAATATCAAGAGTGCAAAGCCATGATGTCTTTTATCGGATCAAACTCATACTCCCTCTGTCTATCCGGTAAATAAACCCCATGATTCATTGTTGTAATATATGAGACGACATGAACTACGAATCACAACATATCGAGTAATGATCCCAGCCAATTTCATATACACAAGTCCCGATCATAACGACCACATCCTTCTTTGAATATCGTCTGACACCAAGCTTCCCACGAATATGGAAATAGTTAGTAGATCTGACCTACCTCACCATATCATCATGAGTATCGACGTGATTGTTGTAATATACACTTCCATTCATAAATGATCTTCTGGATGGCTCTGCCATCCAGATGAGCATTATTTATCGTTGTTGTCACACCGTCTATAGACACCCTATACCTTTGTATCCCCTGCATATTTTTCCCAACCGATACTCTATCATCTGGTACTCAATCCTCAAACCTCTGTCTATGCTTTATCCACCCAAGAGAATTGTTTAAGCCAACATGGGGGTCGATAGGAATGAGCCCATATTTCAAATATACAGAGAAACAACAAAATATCAGGCTTGTAAGAAAAAATATGAATAGGGATGGTGGGTGCCATTCTTGGAAAATTTAAAGGTCATCATGAGGGAATTTCTCTTATCTTTGTGCAGACATATGATGGATAAAATGTTCAACTAGGGGATGTGAAGTTAACAATTACAGAGACCGTTATAGTAGAAGCTATGGGTCTCCTGATGGTTGGGGAAAAATACTTCAAGAGAGTGATTGTTGACAAAAAGCTTTGTCAAAAATTCCTCAAGACAAAACATCACGACCCTCATTGGACCAAGGGCGTCCCCGGAAGCTACATAAAAGAGGAATATTGGATGATGCTTATAAGTCTACAAAAATTCCTCACCTGTGAGGGAAGGTATGTCGTGACCTTCATTTATCATTTAAATCTTTTATCACATTTTGAGGGAGGACCACAGATTAATTTTCCCCACTTTTTATGGATGATTTTAAAGAAAATGGAAAGAGGGGTGAGGTCAATTTCCAAGAAACCTGAGACTAGCCTTCATCATCACGGTTTAATCAAACTTCTGGTTGTTCATGCTTTAAAAACATAAGGGGGTAGTTGGAACCAGTTACTCCAACAGGGTTTCGCTCAAGAAAAATCCAAATTGGTTGAGACGTAGGAGGCAGGGACACACAGTGAAGGCTCAAGCAGAAAAGAAAATAAAGACAAAAAAATGACATTAGGAGGTAAAGAAGACACTTCTATGCCCAACTCATCTCAGCCCATTGAGAAATCAGTGACAGAAAAATCTGTCGAAGGGGAACCTGTTATATCAAGAAAGAAGATATCCACTCAATTCCAGAGAGTAAGTCCTACCTTGGTTCAAAGGAGTAAAAGACGAAAAGAAGGTTCAGAACCAGGTGTTCAATCAGATAGCGTTCCTGAAACAATTGTGGAAATGTCATCAGAACCAGCTAGTCAAATAGAGAAGACCCTTGACTTCCATTTACAAAGAAAGAAAAAGTTTGCACGAGCTAAAGCATCTAGCTCGGTCCTGCACCCTAAAGACCAATGATCACAGAATAAGAAACAAAAGACTGGGGGAAACAGATCAATAGGATATTTTACTATAGACAACTGTAAAACCCCCTCCAAAATCCTCTGACGAATTGAAAAGTATTTCTGAAGTTACTCGGCCTTCCCAAAACTCAGTTGGTGAACTAAAGGAGACCGCTAAGGTGACAAGTAAAAATAGAAAGAAACTAGAAGGAAAGGAGTCCCAAGATTCAGAGCCAACGCCTCAATCTTCCAGGATAGGAATACGGGTTTGCCAGCAGAAGCAAACCCCAGAATTTACAATTCAAGCCTTCAAGATGAAAGTCAAGTTAACACAGTAGGAACAGGTGTCCAGGCCTACCCCTGTCAGTAAATCTAAGAAAAGGAAATTGTTTGAAGAAGATCCTACCCCTGTCAGCAAGTCTAAGAAATCCTCGTTGCCCATACGCAGGACCACCAGAAGTATGGCCAAACAGAGGACAACTCCAAACATACCTTCTCCTCAAAGAGAATCTATGGATATTCCAAATTCTCCAGAAAAAGGGAGTGACTAGGGAGCTACCACAAGCGAAACAGAAGGAATGGTAACAATAAGTGAGACGGAAGGGTTGTTTATAGAGACTTTGATGGATTTGAGGAAAGGAAAAGAAGCTCGAGAGGTAGTAACTCAGGAAGCACTCACACCGAGTCCAGGCAAGTCCATGAGCAAATGAAAGATGATAATAAAGGCTCTGCAGAGTCTGAGGAAAGAAAAAGAGGCTCGAGAGATGGTGGCCAATAAAGTAATCACACCAAACCCAGACAAGTCCCTAAATGAACAAACATTATTCACAGAAATTGAGAGATTGAAGCAAGAAGTTGAAGAATACAAAATACTGAATATGCATATCAAGGCAGAGAATGTAGAATTGAAGGAGCAACATACAAAGGTCTCTACCAAACTTAACAAGGTATTGCGATTGATCCATTACACTAGGGTGATCAAGAAGGAATTGAAGAGTGAAGCTTCTGGTGTTAACATATTGCAATATGAGGAATGACAGAGGAGGGTCCAATTGTCCAAAAAGTTTTTGGGTATCAATTTTTGACAACGTTGCGTGAGGACAGGCAACATCTTCAGCATGGGGGAGATGTTGAGTCTCTATTTTGACATAAATAATGACCTATATTACCCTATATCTAAGATTTTTTGCCTCTGTTATAAACCTATACTAGACTACTCCCTCCCAAAACACATGCCTAATAGCTATGTCATGTCCACAAGAGGTAATTGATGATTTAAAGCATGTTTGTTTAACTTTCTTAAATTAATTTGATTGAAAGTGTTTTATTTTGCATAGTCCTAATGATTTGATTTATGAGCAGTCTATACGATACTACCAGACACCATGTAATCTGGTACCAAATCCATTCTGGTACCCAAGACAGTTTTAATCTGGTACCAAATCCATTCTGGTACCAAGACGTGTGCTATTCTGGTACTACCTTCTCTACTCTATTCTGGTACTAGACTCACGACTGTGTGCAATCCGATACCAGAACCTCTGTTTCTAGAATGTGCCAGTTGGACCAAATTAATGGTGAAGATTTCGAGAAGACAGTTGGATAGAAGCACCCAAGTCAATTTTCCATTTGCAAGAGACTCCATCGCTCATGCACTTCATGTCATGAGGATGGAGTCGATTCCTAAAAATTTGATGTAAACCTTAAATGTGAAATCTCTCAAACTGTTTAATGTTTATCCATGGATATTGATAGTATTATCTTACCTTATATAAGGAATGTTGTATAGATGATAGTAGAGGGAATAATAGTGGATGTAAAAATACATTGTAAGAACCAGACAATACTTATCATTGTCATGTATGAAGTAAAAGATTGTTGATCCAATTTACCAGCTGAATTAATACAAAAGATATTTTATGTCAATTCTCGAATGTGAGTGAAAATATTTAGTATGTTACTTCCTTAAGAGGTTCCTTTTTGGTTTGGCAAGGGCCCACCACCCCAACTAAGGTAAACCTCCTTGTATACATTCTGTGTGTTTGTGTGGATAGTTTACAGCAGTGTGTGTGTGATTGGTCTTTACTTCATTTTCAGGATTGAGCATTGAGTTAATCATTTTGGATTGGTGTGAACAAGAAAGTGTTAGATTGAATAGACATTTCATTCTCATATGTTGAAGGTAGCTATTTCATAATTTGAAGTGTGGGACTGATATTTTGAGTTTATGACTGTGGTAGACCTAGTATCGCAAGGGACCATGAGACTTTATATTTCATCTTCATGTTCTGTAATAAAATATTTCAGTGATACCAAACTTCCCTTGTGTTCATTTGATTGAATTACATGATGTTGAAGTTGGCTTTTGTTTCGAGAATGGTTGGGATTGATTGTTTTAATTGCTATAGGAGACAAGCTTCTTAAAGTTCATCTTTTCAATTCAAGCGCCTGAAATGAACAAACTTGTTTCTCTAGGACAACATCTCTCTGATTGACTGTTTGTTTAAGTTTCATCATCAGTTTTCTCTTCTAGGTTCAGAGAATACTTTGAAGTATTTAGAAATCTTAGAAACATGATTTTTATGTTATTAATTATTTCCTATATGCAATGGACTTAGGTAGGTTACTTGTTCTCGGCACATATAGTGTAACAACTCTTTCGATTATGAATCCCATATTAACATTTAAATGAGTGTGAGATATACATTGAACATATTTGTACACCAACAATATCTCCTAAACCTGGCTTGGCCTTTATCTCTTTTACTGTGACTTTCTAGCCAAAGGCTAATCTTCCTTTCCAAAATAATTCCATAATTCTTGGCTAAAATTGAGATAATCATAATGGTCCTATAATTAGAGGGAATGTTTCTATCCCTATTTTTAAAAATAGGAACAGTGAGGCTTTGTGTCCAGGGTTTAGGGAAGCCTTGCTTGACTGCTAAATTGAAGAGCTTGTGTATGTGAGGGATGAGGATAGGCCCTCTGATTTTAAAAATTTCAGCTTGGCAGCCTTCAATGTCTTTACCTTTCCCATTTTGATGCAGGAGCATTGTTTTCACTCGCACGGAGCAAGACCCATCAATGTCCAGGAATCTATATGAGATATCAACGCTGGCAGTTACAACAAATATTTTGAAGACCTCCTTAACTCAGCACCAAAATTAATCTTTTGAGGAACACTTGAAGTCAAGCTGGAAAAAAATATGGAGGCACGCTTGAACAATTACAAGCAAAGTGCCAGATCCCACTATGGCTCTGGACTGCGACTAATCCAATATAGTCATAAGATAGTCTTAGAGTAGACGCGTACTCAGGGGAGAACCCTAAGAACCCTTTGAGTTAAATAGATGTTTTGTAGCCCAAATGGGGTTGGTTTCAAAGACCGGTTGCATGATAGGTGTTAGCTACAAGCTAGTAGGAGATTTCAGTTTGCAGTTGGCTTTTTTGTTTTCAGTTGTAACCATTTTTCACTTATGAATATAATAGAGGAAAATTGATCCAACGCACGGTATGAACATTATTGGAAATTCTCTGTATTGTGTTTTCATGAATGAATAAATGAATCTCATTTTGAGTAGATGGAACTGTGAATGTTAGGATAAGTTTCAATTGTTCCTCTTCCACGAAAGTAGTGCAAGGTGTGCACACGAAACACAAGGAGTGTGTTGATGGAATATGTTTTAGTTCCGAAGCTTAGAAGAGACATCATGAAACTTTCCCTTTGCAAGGAGTGAAAAGAGACTGGTGCAACGAGTGCATGGTCGTCCGCAAGAACCCTAACCTTGCATGAAGTTCTAGTGCAAGGAGTGCACAAATCTGAAATTTGACTAAGCATCTAAGAGTCAAGAAAGGAGAACGTCGGGAAGGTGAGAGGAATTTCTCTTCGAGAAATCTCAAGGATCTAAGTTATCGAAATCCCTAAAACACAAGGAGTGTGCAGGAAATCGAAGCCTTCACGAGACTAAGCTCAGGAGGAACAACACTTTCATAAGTGTTAAAGAGATCCAAGAATCAGACTCAATGAAGGAAAAAAGGTTCGAGACCTTTGAACACCCAGAAGATCTTTTCACTCTGAAGATAGAATAAGTGTAAGGAGGAAAAATCTCAGTTGTTTGATTTGAATGCTAAAGAATTAGAACTGTCCATTCAGGAGGGATCTGTGGCAAACGATCAGCGTTTTGTTGACTTGTGCTTTGGAGGAGTCAAAGGGTGGAATGTTAAGAATTCATAAGCCCGAATACATGACTTGATCTGAGTCGTTGGATCCAGGAGAGATCTGGACTGTTAACCTTCCATGGTAAAATATCGACATTTTGGGGATCAGAGCATTGGAGGTGACAAGTCTTTTGACTTCGTAAAATGCAAAGTCCCAAAATCATCGTGACCATCAGTTATGAGGAGAGATCTGGACCGTTGATCCAGTGCCATCACGATTTCGGCTATCAGGAGAACGGAGGCAAGGGAACTCTGAAGTCGTGAAATGCGAAACGTCGACTGTTGGTTGTGGAGCCTGATTATCTTCTTGATTTAGAGGTCCTTGATTTCAATTGTGTTTATACCCAATGAAGTATTTACACCCCAGAAGTATGTACACTCTTCCATGTGGGAGGGTGCATAGGGGGGGTACCCCCTCTGCGGGGTCTGGGGGGGCTATCCCCCCGAATGGGGGGTCTATGGGAAAGTGAGGGTTCGGGGGCGAAGCCCCCAAAGGAAAAATTGCCTTCGAAATGTATATTGTAATTTCATTGTAAATATGGACCGTTCATTATAAGGTCACAGATCTAACGGTAGAGATTATGTTAGGGTTTTTTGCCCTAGAAGGCAACCCTCTTTTATGAGGGAAATGTATTGCGGCTATGGTTGATGGTGAATATTGTGTTCTGAGATAGGAGAATGTGAGAGAAAGAAGAGGAAGTTACAGTGAGTTTGTTGTAGGTTGCATCCCTTCATATCTTGGATAATAATAAAGGAAGGACCTAACAATTTCTCTGGTGGACGTAGCCCACACTGGGTGAACCACATAAATCTGTGTCTCTATTGTATTGTGTATCTTCTGTGTTTTTTTCCGCATTTGTTTTATTTTATTGCTCCACGGTCCCATTTTTATAACAATTGGTATCAGAGCGAAAGGTAACTCGCAGGAAAAGAGAGTTCCTGGTTCGAGTGGGAGCAATATCGAAATATGGAAAGTTTAGGGTCGAGAAATTTAATGGCCAAAACTACCAGTTATGGAAGATGCATATGGAAGATTATTTATATCAGAAGGATCTATTCCTACCATTGGGCAGAGTAGCAAAGAATCCAATGGCCATGAAGGACGAAGAATGGGAGATTCTTGACAGAAAGGCTCTAGGAACGATACGGCTAAGCCTGGCAGCGTCGGTGGCTTTCAATACTTCCAAAGAAAAGACAACGAAGGGTTTGATGGATGCATTGGTCAAATTGTATGAAAAACCCTCAGCGTCCAATAAGATATTTCTAATGAAGAGATTATTTAATGTGAAGATGTCAGAAGGTGGGTCTATTGCAAATCATTTAAATGAATTTAATACGGTTACTAATAAACAAAGTTCTATAAAAGTGGACTTTGATGATGAGGTCAGGGCTCTTCTAATCTTGTGCTCATTGCCAGAAAGATGGAACAGCTTGGTCATGGTTGTAAGTAACTCTGTCTCTGGTTCA
>JZKD02S0304693.1:134249-149469 GCA_000966675.3 Picea glauca | reverse complement strand
GAGGCTAGTAAAGAGATGATTTGGTTACAGAGGTTTATGGAGGAATTGGGAAAGAAGCAGGAGAACAACATGTTGTACTGTGATAGTCAGAGTGCCATTCACCTTGCAAAGAACTTAGCCTTCCATTCGAAGACTAAGAATATACAATTGAGGTACCACTTCATACGATCTGCCTTGGAAGATGGACATTTGAAGTTGGAAAAGATACACACTAGCCAAAATCCTGCAGACATGTTAACAAAGGGAGTAACTAGGGAGAAATTTGGTTCCTTCTCAGTTTCAGTTGGTATTCAAGAATGAATATGAAGATGAGAAATTTTCCAGGTCCAAGAAGGTTCAGAGTCCAACATATACAACAGTGGTGGAGTTGTTGAGATTCGTCTCCAAGTGGGAGATTGTTGGTTGTGGAGCCTGATTATCTTTCTGATTCAGAGGTCCTTGCTTTAAGTTGTGTTTATACCCCATGAAGTATTTACACCCCAGAAGTATGTACACTCTTCCATGTGAGGGAGTACAGAGGGGGGGTTTGGGGGCAAGCGGTCCCCCAGTGGGGGTTCGGGGGAAGCATCCCCTGATGGAAAATTTTCCTTGTAAATGTATATTGTAATTTCATTGTAAATCTGGACTGTTCATTATAAGGTCGCAGATCTAACGGTAGAGATTATGTTAGGGTTTTTTTCCCTAGATGGCAACCCTCTTTTATGAGGGAAATATATTGCAGCTATGGTTGATGGTGAATATTGTATTCTAAGATAGGAGATCGTGAGAGAAAGAAGAGGAAGTTACATCGGGTTTGTTGTAGGTTGTATCCCTTCATATGTTGGATAATAATAAAGGAAGGACCTGGAAATTTCTCTGGTGGACGTAGCCCACACTGGGTGAACCACGTAAATTTGTGTCTCTATTGTATTGTGTATCTTCTATGTTTTGTTTCCACATTTGTTTTATTTTATTGCTCCACGGTCATGTTTTTATAACACCGACTTGATCACAGTCATCGATTAAGGGGAGATATGGACCATAGATCTCAATTCATCACGATTTCATCTATCAGGTGAACGGAGGTAGCATCACTCCCAGGGTTGTGAAACCCGAAATCATGACGTGCCTTTCACTCGAAGTGTGTGATCACCGCCAATGGTCACAAGGGAGAAAGGGCTTAGCAGAGAGGAGCTAGAGCCCGTTTGGCATTGAGATTCGAACAATGCTTGGAAATAAGTTGTGGGTGTCAGATGACCTATGCATTTGGAGAAAATACTTGTGTAAGTGGGTTTGGGGTCTAGTATAGACCTTGAGAGTCAATTAGACTCAATATCTTGATCGATCTTAGACCGAGAGGTCGCGCAACCCTTAGGAGAGAAGGGGGGACTGCATCAAGTGGTATCAAAGCTAAAGTTTTTCTTGTAGATAGCAGACAAAGGAGAGGAGACGAAAGAACTTGAAGTTGTACTATGTGTGTGATAGAAGGTCACCATAATGATACCAAGGAGATGAGAAGAAGCACATTTAGCCAATCGAGCTATAGAAAGAGAGATGCGAGAAATTTGTGCAAGATTAGAGGCAACGGAGGAGGTGTAGAGAAGAGCACCTGATACGGGAGACATTAATGATGCAGAGATAGAGGAAGTAGTGGGTGAGAATGTTGCTGAAGAAGTTGTAGGAGAGGATGTTGTCGAGGAATGCTTGTTGAGAACGGTTTCCATATTGGGAGGCAGAACCAAGATGGAGGTCCCAATGTACGAAGGCAATTTATATGACGAAGAGCTATTGGATTGGAGAATATCCATGGACAAATATTTTGACTATGAAGATGTCGATGAGGAAAGGAGGGTGAGACATGTTGTCACCAGACTAAAAGGACATGCAGTGCTATGGTGGGATGAAATGCAAGTTGAAAGGAGAAGAAAAGGAAGACATAAGATAAAGAGTTGGGACAGAATGGTAGCCAAGTTGAAGGCTAAGTTCATGCCCAAATATTATCAGATCAATCTGTTCAGGAAAATGCAGAACCTAAGACAGAAAGGGATGAAAGTTAAGGAGTACACAGAGGAGTTCTATAGGCTAAAAATTAGAATTGGACAAAGGGAGAGAGATGAAGAGAAAGTATCCAGATATAAAAATGGCCTGAGATGTGAAATCTAGGATGAGCTAAGCATGATGTCAGTAAGAACAATGGATGATTCTTATCAGTTTGCACTGAAGGCAGAGGAGAAGTTGGCCAGAAAACAAAGCCAGCGAGGGAGAGGTAAAATCTCGGTCCCAAGAAAAAGTAGGGGATTTACCCATGATAGAGCACATAAGTCTAAGGATGAGACTAAGAAACCACACAGTCACTTGGAAAGAGGAGGAAGTTCCCAAGAAATATAGGATGGTGGAAGAAATTCTTCCAGAGGAAGAGGAAGAAGAGGAGGAGGAGACGTAAGATGTTATGCTTGTGGAAAGACATGACACATGTCTTGGGAATGTCCTGAGAAAAATAAAGAAGGAGGAGGTGAAGCTGACATTTCAAAAGAACAGAGAAGAGATGTTGAAGCAGAAGGAGAAAAGGATGGAAGATCCCTGATGTTGAGAAAGGTTCTCTTAAAACCAGAGGCAGAAGTTGAAAAGCTAGTGTAGAGGAATAGTCTCTTCAGAACAACTTACAAGACTAAATACATAGTATGCAAGGTGATAATTGACAGTGGGAGAACTGATAACTTAGTATCCACGGAGATGGTGGAGAAATTGGAGCTGGAGATAACTGCACATCCGAAGCCATACAAAGTCTCATGGTTGCAGAAAGGACACCAGGTAATGGTTACTAAACAATTCTTGGTTGAATTTAAAATAGGAGGATATAGAGATGAAATTTTGTATGATGCAATTCACATGGATGTATGTCATATTCTATTGGGAAGACCATGGTTGTTTGATAGGAATGTCATTCACGATGGGAGGAAAAATACATACACATTAGAGAACAATGGTAGGACACACATGTTGTTTCCAATAGAGGAGAAGAGGGTGAAAGAGGAGGCCAACACAAGCATAATTCTCATGAGTGGGAAGGAACTCCTAAAAGAAGTCAAGGAAGAATAGGAGATGCAGTTTGTTGTGGTGAGGAAACCCAGAATTATCCTTACAAGTACTTCGATGGAGGATTTTCCTAAAGAGGTTCAGGAATTGTTGGATAATTTTGCTGACATAGTGGTGGATGAGTTGCCTAACTCATTACCACCCATTAGAAGTATCAGTCACCATATTGAATTAATACCAAGAGAAAATATGCCAAACAAAGCAACATATAGACTAACACCTTGAGAGAACGAGGAGGTAAAGAACCATGTCCAGGAATTGTTAGACAAGGGTTTGGTCAGAGAGAGCTTGAGTCTTTGTGCAGTACCAACCATGTTGAGTCCAAAAAATGATGGAGGATGGTGAATGTGTATAGACTCAAGGGCCATTAACAAGATCACCATCAGGTATAGATTTCCTTTACCAAGAATGGATGATTTAATGGATTGTTTAAGTGGAGAAAATTTCTTTTCTAAAATAGATTTGAAAAGTGGATATCACCATATCAGAATGAGAGAAGGTGATGAGTGGAAAACATCCTTTAAGACAAATGAAGGTTTGTATGAGTGGTTTGTTATTCCATTTGGCTTAACAAACGCTCTGAATACTTTTATGAGGCTGATGAATGAAATATTGAAAGATTTCATTGGCAAGTTTGTGGTTGTATATTTGGATGATATACTGATCTTTAGCAAGACTAAAGAGGAGCATTTGAGGCACTTGACACTAGTGATGAGGAGTCTACAGCGGGAGAAGTTGTTGATAAATATGAAGAAGTCCTCTTTTATGAATACATAACACATTTACTTGGGTTTTGTGATCTCTTCAAATGAACTAAAGATGGATCCAAAGAAGGTGAAAGAAATCAAAGAATGGTCATCACCAAGGAGTATGTTCGAATTAAGGAGCTTCCATGGATTAGCAAGATTCTATAGGAAGTTCATCAGAGACTTCAGTGGAATTTGTGTGCCAATGATGGATACAATGAAGAAGAAGCACAAGTTTTTTAAATGGACAGAGGAAGCCAAGAGGAGATTCAATATACTGAAGGATAAAATAAAAGAGAGACCAATTTTGGTCTTACCGAATTTTGAAAAGACATTTCAGGTGAGATGTGATGCAAGTAGAGTTGCAATACGAGCAATTTTGAGCCAGGATAAAAGATTTGTTGCCTATTTCAGTGAGAAGTTGAATGAGACCAAGATAAAATACTCCACATATAATAAGGATTTTTATGCCATAATTCAAGCCTTGAAGAAATGGAGACATTATCTTTTCCCACAGGAATTTGTGTTGTATAACGATAACCACGATTTACAATTCATAACCAGGCAGAAAAAATTTAATTATAGGCATGCAAAATGGGTTGAGTTTATGCAAAATTTTACTTTTGTCATAAAACATATTGTTGGGAATGCCAAAAAAGTTGTTGATGCATTAAGCAGGAGATGTTTGATTCTACAGGAATTCTAGGTGAAGACCTTGGGGTTTGAACACCTTAAGGACATGTATTGTGATGATATAGATTTGAAGGAAGCATATGAAGCATGTGTGAACCCTGTACTGAGAGACAGAAGCCAGTTGACAGAGTACATGGTTCAAGAAGGATTCTTGTTCAAAGGAATTAGGTGTGCATACCAAAATGGTCAATGAGGGATAATATTTTGAAGGAAAAGCATAGTGGAGGACTGGATGGACATTTCGGCCATGATAAAGTGTTTGCACAACTAAGCAATTCATACTATTGGCCAGGTATGAGAACGAAAGTGATAAAGTTTGTGAACAAATGTAGAATCTGCCAACATGCAAAAGGATAAAGACAAAACATTGGATTGTATCAACCATTGCCAATACCAGAGAGGCCTTGGGATGCAATAAGCATGGATTTTGTGTTGGGACTACCAAGAACACAAAGAGGATGTGATTCCATATTTGTGGTGGTGGATAGATTTTCAAATATGGCACATTTTATCCCATGCCATAAGACCAGTTATGCAATGCATGTTGCAAATATGTTTTTCAAAGAAGTTGTAAGACTTCATGGCCTACCCAGGAGCATTGTCTTGGACAGAGACACAAAATTTGTTGGTCACTTTTGGAGAACATTATGGAAGAAGTTGGGGACAGATTTGTCCTTCAACTTAGCTTATCATCCTTAGACAGATGGACAGACTGAGGTGGTAAACTAAAGTTTGGGAAACTTATTAAGGATTATGGTCACCGAGCATCATAATCAGTGGGATCAGATTTTGCTACAAGCAGAATTTGCATACCATGATTCACCAAACAGGAGCACTGTAAAGATCCCATTCCAAATATTGTGTGGAATGCAACCCAGGAGAGTATCTGAGTTGAGATACTTGGAACAGAGTGAGATCAGGAGCGTTGGAGCAAAAGATTTTTCTACAAACATGCAGAAGCTCCATAGCTAGATCATAGGACAGTTGCAGAGTTCTAACTAGGAGTATAAATGCAGAGCTGATCAACACCATAGAGAAATTTGATTTGAAGTAGGAGATCAGGTTCTGGCACATCTTAGAAAAGAGAGGTTCCCTAGGGGAACATATAATAATTTAAATATGAAAAAGATAGGACCATGTAAGATCTTGAGGAAGTTTGATGCAAAGGCCTATCAGATTGAGTTTCCATAGGGTGTGGGCATATCGCCCATATTCAATGTTTTAGACCTGTATCCTTACAGAAAATATGACATAGAGGGGTCAAAATATCAAGAGAAGATTTAGTGGGAGAAACAAATGCCTATAGCAGAAAAACCACAGATGGAGAAGATTGTTGATCAGAGGATAGGAAAAAAGACCAAGAGGAAGACCTACTTTGAATATCTGGTCAAGTGGAAGGGACACCCAATAGAAGATGCCAGTTGGGAAAATGAAGCTGCTATCTAGAAGCATGGAAAGTCAGTACAGGAGTTCATGGACATGAGTCCATGAATTTTTATCAAGGGGAGTATGATGCAGGAGCATTGTTTTCACTCTCGCAAAGTAAAAGCCATCAACATCTAGGAATCTGTATAGGAGCTCAACGCTAGCAGTTACAACAGATATTTTGAAGACTGCCTTAACTCAGCACCGGAATTAATCTTTTGAGGCACGCTTGAAGTCAGGCCGGAAAAAAATATGGAGGCACACTTGAATGATTACGAGTGAAGTGGAAGATCCCACTACAACTCTGGACTGCGACTGATCCAAGATAGTTGTAGGATAGTCTTAGAGTAGATGTGTAGTCAGGGGGGAACCCTAAGAACCCTCTGAGATAAATAGATGTTTTGTAAGCCCAAATGGGGTTGGTTGCAGAGACTGGATGCAGGATAGATGTCAGCTGCAAGTTAGTAGGATATTTCATTTTTCAGTTATTGTTTTTGTTTTCAGTTGTAACCATTTTTCACTTATGAATATAATAGAGGAAAAATGATCCAACGCATGGTGTGAACATTGTTGAAAATTCTATGTATTGTGTTTTCATGAATGAATAAATGAATCTCATTTTGAGTAGATGGAACTGTGAATGTTAGGATAAGTTTCAATTGTTCCTCTTCTGCAAAAGCAGTGCAAGGTGTGCACACAGAATGCAAGGAGTGTGTTGACAGAATTTGTTTCATTTCTGAAGCTCAGAAGAGACAACAAGAAACTTTCCCTTTGCAAAGAGTGAAAAGAGACTGGTGCAAGGAGTGCATGGTCATCCGCAAGAACCCTAACCTTGCGTGAAGGTATAGTGCAAGGAGTGCACAGATTTGAAATTCAACTAAGCGTCGAAGAGTCAGGAAAGGAGAACGCCAAGAAGCCAAGAGGAAATTCTCTTTGAGAAATCCTAAGGATCTGAGTTATCGAAATCCCTGAAACGCAAGGAGTGCGCAGGAAATCGAAGCCTTCACGAGACTAAGCTCAGGAGGAACAACACTTTCATAAGTGTTAAAGAGATCCAAGAATCAGACTCGATGAAGGAACAAAGGTTTGAGACCTTTGAACACCCAGAAGATCTTCTCACTCTGAAGATAGTGTAAGTGCAAGGAGGAAAGATCTCAACCACTCGATCTGAACACTAGAGAATCAAAACTATCCATTCGGGAGGGACGCATGGTGAATGATAAACGTTTCTCTGACTCATTCTTTGGAGGAGTCAAAGGGTGGGACGTTAAGAAATCATGAAGCACGGATCTGCGAATTGATCCGAGTCGTTGGATTCAGGAGAGATCTGGACTGTTAATTGTCCAGAGTGAAATATCGACATTTCGGGGATCGGAGGTGACAAGTCTTTCACGAAGTCTCGAAATCATCATGACTGTCAGTTCTATTGAGAGATCTGGACCGTTGATCCAGTTCCATCGCAATTTCGGCTATCAGGAGAATAGAGGCAAGGGAACTCCGAAGTCATGAAACACGGAACGCTAAATTTATCGTAGCTGTCGATTAAGGGGAGATCTGGACCGTATATCTTGAGTCATCACAATTTTGGCTATCGGTGAATGCAGGTAGAAACACTATGAGGGTCGCGAAACGCAAAATGACGATGCACCTTTCACTCAAAGCGCATGGTCACAGGGGAGAAAGGGCTTAGTAGAGAGGAACTATCGCCCATTTGGAGTTGAGATTTGAACAATGCTTGGAGAGAAGTCGTGGGTCTCATATGACCTACACATTTGGAGAAAGGACTTATGTAAGTGGGTTTGGGGTCTAGTAGAGACCCTAAGAGTCAATCAGACTTAGTATCTTGATCAATCATAGATCGGGAGGTCACGCAACCCTTAGGAGAGAAGGGGGGACTGCATCACATTTGAAAGTCACTTAACCCTGAACTCTATGTCACCCAAAGAAAAAACTTCATCATCTATAGGGACAATAGGAATAGTGTCCATGGCATTAAGGAACTCATAAAGTCTTTTAAGGTAGGAATTTCAGTCCCTTAAGGGAATCATATTATTTTATTTAGTATTGTGGTTTAGAATTTGCCTCCAAAACTTCTTAGGATCCAACTTAGATAGTTGTGAAATTTTCTCTTGCCTTTTATTGATATAGTACCATTTCTTCCTTTCAATTAGGGATTTGTATGTATTGATATTATTGAGTTCTAAGGACTCATTAGAAGCATCCCTAATGTCTTTCCTAGCATTTTTACATTCTTTATCATGCCAAGGGTTAGTCGTTCTATTATTCTTTTTACAAGACACCTCGAAAGAGAACTTGTTAATAGGAGTGGAAAGGGTAGTTGTTAAATTATGACAGAGGTCTTCATGTTGTCCTTATAAGTTAGGATATGTAATTCACTATTTAAATCCTTTAAGAAAAGGTCAAATTTCTTTTGCAAAGTGCAATTGCCTTTGATTATAATAATTCTCTTCAATGGCGCTCTTGTGCATGGAAAAGTTTAGAGTTAGGGTTAAAGGTATATGATTAGAGTCGAGTTCATAGTCATTTAAAAGGTCAAAAGTTACTATTTGGTTGGAAACGTGGATATCATATATCACATATCTATGACACTACTACCTAGCTCGCGAGTACAAGTGATCTAGTTGGAGTTTGGTCACTTCATTACTCCATTGCAAATTATTAGGTCTTGACAGCTGCAGAGCTTAACTAACTCAGTACCAAACAAATTCTCAATTAGGTCTTCAGAGCTTCTTTTGTAGCTATTAGATAAAACAAGGTCCTCATCTAGCCATAAAGAGATATGGTTGGAATCATTGCTTAAAAGAGTAGCTTGGTTAGTTGTAGTCTTAGCATTAAAGTCTCCTATCCAGAGGATATTGCCTTCATTTTTCAAACTACAAAGATCTTGTTTTAAATTATTATAGGGACACTTGCTACCTAGATTGTTTTTCTTATAAAAAGTAGAATTAATAGGTGCAAAATAACAAATTTCTATATACATCTTCTTAGCATTGGTGTCTGAAATTTATATCCAAATGTATTGATTGAGATGATCGATCTTATGAAATTGAATGTGAGGAGAAATTATATTTCTAGTATAACAAGGTATGCCTCATATCCCTCTACAGTGTGACTTTTTGTTCCATGCTGACCACAAGACAAATCCTTCTATGTTAGGGATCTTAGACTCTTCATTCTCCCAAGTTTCAACTAGACAAATAATATCAATATCACTTGGAATCCAACTTATCATAGGACCTTCGCGCCATGGAAATCCACGACAGTTCCAAAAAAGGATCTTGAGTGTCCCAAATTCCTATTTATTATTATCCTTATGGCCTCTATCCCTAACAATAACTTTTTGATTTCTAATTATTTCCCATTTTCTTCTTTCCTGGATTCTTTTACCTTTTGGACTTCCTTCCTTAATTCAACTTAGTCTTCGGGAATGAGGTCTTTATTTATAAATATTCTATGAGGTAAGTTGTTTCAATTTGTGATTTATTTTTTAATTATTTTTTTCTTATTGCTGGCATATCCTCCTCTTATTGTTCTTTTATACCAAAAATTACGAGGTTCAAGGCTCTTTTATTACACTCATGGTCCAGTTCAATTAGCTTATTCATTTCCTCTTTGATGGGTTTGATATCCAATTTGTTTTTTAGATTACTAAATAAAGTTAATTAGTAAATAAACTAGATCTATTTTTAATTAAAAATTTTGCTCAAAATCAGTCTAAATTTTTTTGGATGTTATAATTCTATCTAAATGATAAATGATGAGAATTTTGACCATCAGGGTTTTGACCCATTTTAAGACTCTCATAATTGTCAGAATTTAAAAATAAAAATAAAAATCAAGAGAAACTTTACTTAACGTTGAGTTTGTTCACTTATTAACTCACTCCTATAGGAGTAACTTAATTAGTGGACAAATTAACCCATTTTGCATTTAAATTCTTGCTCAAATTCCATGAGAAATTTCGATAGAAGTTATAGTTCCACCTAATTGATGAGAATTTTGACCTTTCAACTTTTTCCTTGGGGTTTTGACCCATTTTAAGATTACATAGATTGTCAAAATTTTGAAAAAGATGAAAAGTTGTCTTGCTACATAATAATAATAATAATAAACCCATAAAAAAGGTTGAATTTGTCCATGCATTAATTCACTCTTGTTATTACATAGTAATGTAGTAATTTAAACATTTTATGAAATTATCTTTTTTCTCATCATTCAAAACAATTGTTTTCACCATTCAAAATAACAAGGGATATATGCTCACTCCCCCGAATTTTCATCATAAACTCATAATTCTCGATTTCTCTCATATATATAAATATAATTCAAAATTTATATATAATAACATTTAGATAATTAATTATGCACGTGCAACATTAAATTATCTATTTATATCCATATATGACTCAACATTAATGATGTTACAATCTTTGCTTTAATGTTGTGTTAATGATGTTACAATCTTTGCTTCAATGTTATACAATCTAAGTCGGTCTAATGGTTAAGAACATGTGTTTCTTCTTTGGAGGTCACAGGTTAAAATCTAGAGTGGGGCAGAGTATTTATACATATGTAGACTTTAGTAGTCAAATCATTGTGCCGAGAGGGTCCCTTATCCTACAAACAAGGGAGTTTCATCCACCAATTTGTTACCTGGCTTGGTCGTGACCTTAAAAATATTTCCTTTAACTATAATATTTTCATATCATGATGTGGTAGGATGATTCAATTTGGTTAAATAGATAATTACTAAGTTAGGAACTCTAAACTCGACTTTTCTGACTCTTATACCAAAATCTGCCACTCCAACAACTTTTGGTGATTACCGACCTATTGCACTCTGTAATCTCTGCTACAAACTCATTTCCAAAATCATAGCCATCCGGATCAAGGTGATTCTCTCTCGCATACTCTCGAAAGAACAGTTGGGTTTTCTAAAAGGCCGACAGATCCTAGACGCTATTGGCACTGCCCAAGAATGCCTTCACAACATCAAATCCAAGAACTCCAAGGCGATCATCCTTAAATTGGATCTTAACAAAGGATTTTGACTGTATTGATTGGGACTTTCTCTGATTGATATTAACTCAGATTGGTTTCAGCCAGCCAATAATCAAGTGGATCATGGGTTGTGTGACAAGTGAAAACCTTGAAATTTTGGTTAATGGAGAACCCTTTTCTTTATTTCGTATTGGAAGAGGGATAAGGCAGGGCTACCCCCTCTCTCCTCTTCTATTTGTTTTAGCTATGGAAGCTTTGAGCCTTCTCCTCAATTCCAGACAAGCGAAGGGTAAGATTATTGGAATAAAAGTCTCTAGGACCATCGGGATTCTACATCTCCTCTTTGTCAATGATTTCCTCATCATGACTAATGGCACACTTCATGAATGGATAGAAATAAAAGAGATCTTACATATATTCTGTAGCGCCACTGGATTATCAATCAACTGGAACAAATCTACTTTCCATTTTGCAAATATATTACAACCTAGTTTGGACCAGATAAAATGTGTTTTCCTCTACACCTTTTCTCCTATCTCCACAAGCCTTAAATACCTGGGATATCAATTAAAACCAGACTCTTACAAGCCTTCAGACTGGAATTGACTTCTTGCCAAAGTGGAAAAAAGGACTGGCCATTGATGTCTGAGATGGCTATCTCTTGGAGGTCGTTTCACCCTTATCAAAGTTGTACTCAAAGGATAGGTTGTATATTGGATGGCTCTAGTTGCCATCCATGCCTCGATCATCACAAAAATCTGTAAGTTGATATTAAACTTCCAATGGTTGGTTTGTTCTGATCATCATCATCAATACCTATGCAACTGACACTCTCTGTCAAAACCAAAACAAAAGGGGGGTTGGGGGATACAAAATCTATTCCACTTTAACAAAGCTCTGGTAGCCAATACTCTCTAGCGTGCACTAAATTACATTAGAATTTGGCTAGTTGTCATTCATGACAAATATCTCTACCACCACACATTTAACAGTTGGCTTCATTCCAAGATAGCCACCCCTAGATCGACCTCCTATTTCTGGAAGAATCTAACAAAAACTAAATCATTGATCACTCGATGGCTCACTTAGCGCTCGGACTCGGGCCACTAGATTGAATTAGGACACGACCACATCCTTGGACTGGAAGATGTTGTCTCTATCTCCTATCATTTGATAGATCACCTACACAAAAAACATATCTGGTATCATTATCAAATCTAGGTGGCATCAAATTCGGATTACCAGCCTAATTGTTGGATCACCAACGCAACCCTTGGACTTAACTCAGAGCCTGCGCGTGAATGGGATACTTTCTTCTCAAATATTTCACAATCATACATCCATCTTACTGACACAGATGACCAGCTACAATGGATGGGCGACGACCGATCAAGTAACATCTTCGTTCATAATATTTATGATGCTATTATGAATTTGCTTTGGCCATCGAATATCATAGGTTGGAGGAACCAATTATGGACCTAGCAGATCCCACCAAAGGTCAAATACTTTACTTGGTTGATGGTTGAATATAAGCTTAACACTTGGGATGTCCTCCTAAAAAAATGTTGGGTGGGACCCAACATTTGTCACCTTTGCAAATCAGAATCAAAATCAACAGACCACCTTTTTATCTCTTGCATTTACTCTAGACAGGTCTGGAAAAAAATCACATAGATTTTAAAATTGCAAACCACTTGGGACGGGGCCACACTCTCAAACTATTTTGACACTTGGTCTCATAAGGAACATAAATTTTTGTAGCTACCTTCTCTCAGTTGCTGGGTTATTTGGCTGGAAAGAAATATCTTGATTTTCAAAAGTGGGACTCCTGCTATAAGTGCTACAGCCTATAAAGCACTTGGTATATACAGTACTTGGAATGCATCTAATAACAACCAACCAACCACACATCACACATCAAAGAATCCAGTATTTGAAGACACCAACATTAGATGGTTTGATGGATCTGCACTCTCTGATGGTTCTCAAAGCAGAGCTAGAGGGGAAATCAAAACTACTCAAAATTTCCTTTACAAATGGACCTTAAACTGTGGCCTAGGCACCAACACCAGGGCAGAAATTTTGGGTGCCTGGGCCACACTATACTTGGCCTCCAAATTACATTTAGAAGACCTTCGGGTTCTAGGGGATTCCAAAACTATCATCGAGTGGTTGAACAATAGGGAAGATCTCCAAGCTATCTCACTCCTGGCTTGGAAGGACAGAATTAAAATGATTCGACCTACTTTCAAAAAGATAATTTTCTATCACACTTACTGAGAGCACAGCAAATCCGTTGATCAATTGTCAAAGATAGCATTACATAAAAAAAGTAGGAATCCTCTCATACAATTTATGGATAGACGTCCATGAGGGCCCTCCACACTTCTTAACAGTTTTTTAAGTTCAGTTTTTCACCACTCAATAAACAGTGGATTTCTCAAATATGAGAGTTCGCATACTACCCACTGGTCATAGAAACACACAGTTCACTTTGTCTATGGATCTATAGATCATCCAGCATTATACCTGCCTCTTAGTAGCACATTTGATATCTATTCTACTTGTAATACTCATAACCTTTTTGCTAGAAGAAATACTGCTATAGATGTAAATTATAACAGCGATTGTAAAACCTCTTTGTTCTGAAAACAAATTATATGACATATAATTGAGCAATTTTCTAGTTTGAAAAAAAAGTTAGAGAAATGTTAACATATGCTTATTTTATTTAATTGTCATTTGTCTATTAACATTATTTTGTGATGTATTGATTTTAAATTTTTCAATATTATTTTTTGAACAACTTTATTTGGTTATAAAACTCTTCTATAATAATATTTTTGATGTTGCTTTGTTGTATTCAGGTTGTTGCTTTATTATATTAACATTGTTTTGTGATGTATTGATTTTAAATTTTTCAATATTATTTTTTGAACAACTTTATTTTGTTATAAAACTCTTCTATAATAATATTTTTGATGTTGCTTTGTTGTATTCAGGTTGTTGTTTTATTATAGTGCCATTCAATTTGTGTTGTTTGACAAATTTTGTAAATAATAAAGAATAACATGTTTGTGAATGATTGATTATACTTAAAAGTTATGATATTTTAATTGTATTGACCATTATGGTTGAGCATAGACATTTTGTCCAATAACTTCAATTGGCACATTTTTGACATTGTAAACACCTTTGTCCAATAACTTCATTTCATTTGGCATTGTAAGCACCTTCATTAAATTCAACATTTTTACATTTTATAAAAGAAAAATTGAATGTCCATATAAACCAAATCTCAATAACAAAGCAAGAGGTTAATCCATCTCCACCTTTGAATACACTCGGCACAATCTGAAATGGTGAATATCACCAACTCCATTACATTTAGAAGCCTCGATTTAAAAACTATGCAATTAATGATCGATGAAACTCATCTAAAACAATGGGAGGACAGTTATAATCAATTTGCAAATTTCTTTTGAATAAAATGCTTATATTTATTTATTAATATAATAATATTTAGAAAACATTTCATATAAAAATAAAGCCACTAAAATTAACTCCCCAAAAATAAATCCTACATTGCAATATTTTAAGTCGTTTGATTCCAAAAATAAATGCTTTGTCCTTGATGTACACTACTCAAAATTGTCTCTATTATGGATAATACAAATTGTCTCTATTATGCACAATAAAAAGTTAATATGGTTGTTTTTTGTCCACAACGGCATAGACTTGAGCATCACTATTATAAATTTTGCAATTGGATTAACTTTGCATATGGTTTTAGAGTTGATATTAACCTTTAGAAAAGTTTTTCGACAAATTAATTTGGAATGGACGATGATATGGACAATTTTTCATTTTAATTTGGTCACAATAGTGTCAAAAATTATACTCAAACAAGTTTATTACAAATTATATAATTAAATGACAAATTTTCCTTTAAGCATCAAATCAAATTTGGAATTCATTAAATGAATTTTTTTGGAATGATTTTTTTGATAAATAATTTATATGTTTTCATGGTTGAATGCATAACTAATATATCAATGGTTGATGTTATTAACCCATTATCCCTTTAATCCTTAATCGAGTAATGATGGTTGACTATGTTTAAATATAGTTGGCATAGGTAGACCATGTTCGACAACACAGGTATTCCAACAGAGGACGAACACCTTCAGTAACCACTCACATAACCAGATCAAAGATCAACACACCGATGTTTTCACGTGGTAAAACCCCTACGG
>JZKD02S0304693.1:104125-116989 GCA_000966675.3 Picea glauca | reverse complement strand
CTGCTCAACATTCAGGAACTAGTTTGGGTATCTCATGAGATGAAGAAGTTCCGTTTGATTCCAATAGAAAGTTGCATAGGATGGTTGCTGAGTTGTGTGGAGTGATAAGTAGCCAAAACTTAGATGTTTTCAATTTATCTTTTACATGCATCTACAGAGCAGTACCGGTTAGTACCGAGTAGTACCGGGTAGTGCAGAGCAGAGTAGAGTAGAGTACAGTAGCTTCTTTCTGCAAGTTTCTTTTAAGTTCAGAGATTAGTTTGGCATCCTTTAAACCCCCTCTTCAGCCCTGCATTTCCTGTGCTGGTTCCTC
The DNA here is from genome assembly GCA_000966675.3 of Picea glauca. Taxonomy (NCBI): domain Eukaryota; kingdom Viridiplantae; phylum Streptophyta; class Pinopsida; order Pinales; family Pinaceae; genus Picea; species Picea glauca. The sequence goes on along the minus strand of JZKD02S0304693.1, from coordinate 116,676 downwards.
TAAGTCTACCTTCCCGGGTTGATAATTAAATGTTGATTTACATGGTATATCTGCAGCTCGACAGATACTTCACTTTCAAGTGCCCTTGATCTATGTGTCCACAATCTAATCACTAGATTCCTGTTGTATGCAGTCAGGGTTGAGCTTTGTTGGTGTTAGTTGTTCTGCTACTTCTGAGGTGTCCAATAATGGTGGGAAATAAGGGCGAAGGAGATCCACGTCGAACAATGGGTGTAGGCCAAGGAAAGGAGGAATGTTGAGCTCAAAAGAATTATCCTCCACGGCCTTGGTGATGGTGTACAACCCATAACAAAGTGGGAAAAGATTTTTATGGGGTCCTGTAAGGCGTTATTTCTGCAAGTGCAACCAAACTTTGTCGCCCACCTGAAACTTATGTGGCACCCAATGTTGATCATGGCGTTGCTTGTACTTGTCATTGGACTTCTATAGGATATCCTGAACCTGTTGGAGGATGTGTTGGATCTGCTCAATGAATCGGGTGGCTTTGTCAGCTTTAGGTGGAGTAGGAGATGAGTCGGTCGAGGTGACCACAAGGGGAAGTGCAACATCTATGGGACGCAATGGTTGGAATACCAACCCCACCCGAAAGGGGTTGTGTCCGGTTGAGCTATGCAAGGCTCGGTTGTAGCTATGTTGGACATAGGGAAGGATCTCATCCCATGTGTGAGGGTGCTTTGAATTATACATGCGAAGGATATGCACAATCATTCGATTTATGACCTCAGTTTGGCCATCTGTCTGGGGGTGGAAGGTCATGGATTTAGTGAGCTTGGTGTCCAGTAGTGACCAGAGGCTCGACCAGAATGTGATGATAAATCGACTGTCTCGATCTGAGACAATTGTTTGTGGGATTCCAAAATGTACCCAAACTCCTTCAAATAAGAGCTTGGTAGTGGCCTCTACTATGATGTTCTTCTTGTAGGCAACCAAAATTGCCATCTTAGAAAAGAGATCAACAACCAAAAAAACATAGTCATTTCCCTGCTTGGTGGATGAGAGGCCCGACATGTAGTCCATTGAGATGGATTCCCATGGTTTGTCAAAAGTAGGAAGAGGGGTGTACATGCCCTGTTTCTTAGTGGTTGGTTTGGCAATAGTGCAGGCAGTGCATGACCTAATATACTTGCGGACCTCCTGTCGAAGTTTCGGCCAATTAAAATGTTTTTGTAGCATTGCCACTGTCTTTTCGACGCCGAAGTGTCCTGCAACTCGATTGTAGTGGGATTACCAGATCATCTTCGCTCACTTGCTTGATGGAACACAGATATGGCCCAGACGACACAACAACCCATCCTGAATATGGAAATGATCGACAACTATGTTTGCACCCAACATTTGGTAGGTGGTGGTGAAGTTCGGGTCTATCTCATAGAGTTGGGGCCATTTAGAGGTTTCATGGTCGCAAGATTCTAGCACTGTGGTGAGTGTCACAACTGGCGGTCTGTTGAGGAAATCAACGGCGCGATTGCTGCTTCCTGTTTTATACTTGATGTTGAGGTGGAATTGCTGCAAGTATGTGGACCACTTTTGATGGCGGTCATTCTGAAATTTTTCTTGTGTCTGCATGAAATGTAGTGGCTTATGATCAATGTGGATGAATGTCTCCTTCCAAAGAATGTAATGTCTCCACTGGCGACGGGATTGCACAATGGAGTACATTACAGACAACATCTGATAGTGTCTCACTATGATAGGCCATGGGGTGGTCGTGCTGAGCGAGAACAATGCCCAAAACATAGTATAAAGCATCTGTCTCGATCTCAAAGGACTATTGCAGGTATGGTATTCAAAGTACTAGGGATGAGGGAAAGCGTTGCTTCAAATCATCGAACACTTGTTGTTGGGACCATCCCCAAGCAAATTTCTCCTTACCACCACCCCTGGCTATTTAGCTGAGGGCCCATGCAATATGGGAGAATCCCAACACGAACCTGCGGTAGAAATTGGAAAGGCCCAAGAAACTCCGAAGCTCAGTGAGTGTGGTTGGGGCTCGCTAGTCACGGATGACTTGGATATTGGATGGATCCACATGCATGCCATGATGATCAATGATGTAGCCCAGGTAATGGACCCTATCCATGCCGAAGGATCATTTTTCTAAGTTGGCGTATAGCTTGTGTTGTCGCAGGGTGTGAAGAACCTGTCGAATATGCTACAAGTGTTCGGCCCAAGTCTTGTTGTAAATGAGAATGTCATCCAGATACATGACTACAAAAGTATTTGTGAATGGTCGCAGTATAACGTCCATCATCCTCATGAAACTGGCTAGAGAATTTGTCAAACCAAAGGGAATGACCAACCATTCAAAAAGGCCTTCCTTTGACTTGAAGGTGATCTTCCATACATCCGTCTGTTCTATTGGGACCTGGTGGTAGCCAGAATTTAGATCAATCTTTCTTGCCGCAGTGTGCTCCATTTGGTATGCAAGTCATCATAACTTCCAATGGGGTAGTATTGTTCCTTAATAACATCCCTAAAGGATTCCCAAGAGGGCGTGACTATAAATAATGAGGGTTCCTCCATATCCTTTTTCTCACAGAAAGTTTCCCACCAATCTTTGACATGGGGAATAGCTTTGAGGAGCGTAAAAGTAATCTTTTCTCTATTCGAAAAGTTATGGACAAAAAAATACCCTTCTAGTAGATTCAACCACCTGTCTACAACATCTGCATCTATATGAACTTCAAATATAGGAACATTGAAGTTTATTTGTACCTTGAAGGGGGCAGCACCTCCGCTCAAAGAAGATGTGTCGCATGTTGGTAGTGGCCGAAGGATTTGCACGAAACTATCCATCATCTCGTTCCTTTGTTGCGTGATGGATTCCTCAATCAACAATTTGAAAGGATCTCATGTCCCATCATATTTATTTTCTCCTTCCATGAGAGGTTGCTTGGGCGTGTGAGAGATTTTTTCCTCAAGAGAAACAATCTTGAGACCCAACTCTTTGTACTCCGACCTCATTGGGGACATTCATTAAGATGACAAGGAGCAGACCACTTTGATACCACTGATTCAGATTTTATGAGAATAAAAAAATGAATACAAATTATTAATAGGTTCTTAACACAAAATAAAAGAGATACAGTAAAAATGGTTTTCTATTCAATAAGGAAATAAGATGAAACTGTAAAATGCAGCGGAAACAAGCTTGTTGGAATGGTGGCAGCTTATCTCTAAGAAGAGATGTGACGACTCTGCTCATTCACAAGAATATTGTTACAATGAGGCTCTGAAGGCCTTTTTATAATAAACAGGAATGCCAAAAACCCTAGACATCCAAAAACCTAACCCTAGGAGATGAAGCACCAAAAGTCATGTAGGCCCCATTTGGGTAAGTTAGTACATCAACTTCCCGAGATTGTAACTTTTGCATACGATCTCTATTTTAGGCATATGATATCCCATTGGAAAGGTTTCGACGAGGAGATTCATTTTGGGGAAAATATTGAAAGAACCTCCATATTTCTCCCCATTTTGCCAAAAAACATCGTTTAGGGCCTCAAAACAACTCCAGAAGTAAAAAACTGCTAAAAAGAGTAAATTATCAAAATTGCCAGAAAAATATTTTAAGCCAGTTGGAAAAGGTGGGTGGCCACCAATATCCACCTAGATCATTACTTTGGATTGAAGGAGACTCATTTCTCTTTTGTGATAGATTGTCATGGCTTGGTTCTCTCTTCATGGTTGCACATCTTTTTGATAGATCAACATTCTAGTGGATAGTTGATGATGATGCTTTCTACTTTATATGACTTATATTAGTATCATGGTATTACTTCTTGTACATATGTATGATGGTTATATCCCCTTATGAGGTTGAACAATGATGATGTGGGATGTTATGACTTTTATTGATGGAACACCCTAGTAATTATTGATGGATATGTCATCATGGTAATATGGCATGTTTTCAATGGTTGGAGGCTCATATTTAGCATATGAGAGGTATTGTAGGGGTTTTCTTAGCATTTTCTCACATATTTGACTGACCCGGGCTTTAGTACCCATCAAATAAAGGTTTCCCTAAGTTTTAATGATTAATTATTGTTCCTCATGTGTTGGTGTAAGGCCTATAAATACAAAGCCTCATAAAAATAAATATAAATACATAAATTATTTCTAACCTACTTCTTTAATTAAGGCCTGTAAATACAAAGCCTCATAAAAATAAATATAAATACATAAATTATTTCTAACCTACTTCTTTAATTATTGTTGCAGCATAATAATTGACAGTTTAGCAACATACTAACAACAATATACTAATTAACAACAGTATAGTAATTAACAACAGTATAATGATTAACAACAATAAGAAAATGCATAAGGTATTTACCTCAACCTTAAGCTTAGTGTTTTATCCCTTTCCTGGTTGATGATATTGATCCTACCCAAACTGAGTATTAACCTCCCAACCAACTAGGAACAACCTCTCTGACACCCTAGCTCCAGGAATCCTTACATTTTTCTGGGCCCCAAGCCCAAAAATCCCAACAACAATTTTGCCCCTGTGAGAGTCCTCAAGCAAAATTGTTCAAGCAAAATTGTTCTTTCCTCTCTTCCTCCTTTCTCCCAAATTTTCTTACCTTCCCAAAAAACAAAAGATCCCCCTTCCCCGAGTTCTCCCCTCTCCCTTATCTTCCTCCCTCGAATCCATTTCTCCAACCGCCTTCTCCCCCATTAATTCCTCAACCACCTTATCCCTTGCATTAATTACTTCATCTACCAATTTTAATAATATTATAATAAAGTCTCCATAAAGTTATTTTAATAATAAATTAAATTAATATTTATCATTCATGATAATTACATAGTTAATCAGGGTTGTTACATACACCCACCCTTTAAGAAACTTCATCCCGAAGTTCGAGTAATTTACAATACAAGGGTAATGACACATGGTCCATACATCCACATCAATTAAACAACATTATCAGTAAGCAAAAAAAAACTTATACATACTAGTGTACATGTGCAAGAAATGCATGTTTAGCTAGCACATAGAAGGCTTGTGCATGTACTAATGACAATAATTATCACACCTACAGTAATCCTTGTATGTGTCCAATCCAATCAACAACACCATTCATTTCATAAAATATAATAAACCAATTAAAATGTTTGAAAAATCCCTCAATTATAATAATTTAGCACAACAACGTTCATTTAGACAATTGTAGTTCAGTTAAGTAGTTATGAATATACATATATACATATTTTCTTTTCAAAAGGGGAAAACAATAAACTCCACTATAAGGAAAAATCCCCATACACTCTCAACAATTTCTATTCATCCTTCCTCCCTAACTTACTTCCATCTTCCATCCCTCTCCTTCCTCTGCTGGACTATCTTGGAGCGTCAACTATATTGACCTAACTCCAAATAAAACCCATATGCATAAGTGTCACTCTCTTGACCAAGCTTCCCTAGCAGGAAACTGACAGTCATCATCACACGTCTAGGGGAGCGTGAGCTAACACCATCCTCCCATGACTCCAGGTTTCATAAGATACATGGTGGGAAATGCCTCCACCCCTCCTAATAGGACAAGGGTCCACACCCTACCATGGAATATACAGTGGCACTGTGTTGCTAGGAATTTTGTCATCGTATATTCAATTTTAGGTAGTCTCACCACCTAAAAATCTGCACTAGTCCATATATCATAGCAAAGCATTCAAACCAACATAATTTCACATACAAATATTCATACCATATTGTTTCTCAACCGGTGTTCACGACATCAACTTTTATTATCATTATCTTTTGACTATTTCATAGCCCATTGACCTGCAGATTAGTCTATAACACAAACTCATACATATCTATGCATTACCATCATGTAAATGCATTCAACCATAATCTCAATTCGGTATCCATGTACCAACAACTTTAAATGTCAAAATTTTCAAGTTAGAAATAGATCACATAATATCCCCATAATTCAATTAACGTTAACCATTAATATAATTGACATTCACATAATATATTGCATCATATCCATCATCATTCAAATAACGTTAAACATTCATAGAATTATCATTCACATAATCGATTGCATAATATCCATCATCATTCGAATAATGTTAAACATTCATAGAATTGACATTCACATAGGTTCATACGTCTTAAAAGTTAAAGTGTATCATTAATAGTTTCACATTGAATAGAAAATAAAGGTGACTAGGCCTTATATAATTCTAGTTGTCTAACTCAAAAGGTGGCATTACATACACCCAACCTTTGAGAAACATATTCTCGAGTTGGTCAAAAAAGTGAGGGGTGATCTTGTCGTAATGTCTTGGCATCCTCCCAAGTAGTATATCCTAGGCTATACTTGTCCCACTTGACCTTAACTTGGTCTACCATATGGTTCCTGAGCTATCGGACCCTACGGTCCAATATGCGTAATGGTTCTACTGTGAGGTTTCCAACATCCGATACCTGCAATTCCTTCCAATTCAATTTATGAGATTCGTCAGCAACATAATGATGTAGAACATATACATGAAAAACATTATGAGTTTTATGCAAGTGGGGTGGTAGTATGAGATGATAGGCAATGGGCCCAATTCTCTCTTTGATTTTGAACAGTCCTATAAATCGAGGCGACAACTTTGTCCCCTTCCTGAACCAAATGGTACTCTGATTATGCCTGATATGAATGAAAACTTGATACCCCACTTTATAACTTCAGTCAGTCCTATGTGCATCAACATAAATTTTCTATCTATCTTATGCTTCCTTTAGTATCTACCTAATCTGAATCACATGTTCCTCCATATCTTGAATCAATTTTGTCCCAACTTTCACTTGGTCTTCTAACCTTTCCCAACTCAACGGTGTTTTGCATGCCCTTCCATACAAAGCTTTGTATGGTGGAATTCCAATGGAGCTATGAAAATTGTTATTGTAGGAAAACTCTACCAAAGGTAGGTGCCTCTCCCAATGGGTTTGATTATCCATAACATACATCCTAAGCATGTCTTCCATAACCTAATTTACTATCTCTATTTTCCCATCTATTTCATGATGATAAGTTGTTCTTAATTTCAATTAAGTCCCCAACGCTGACTCCAAACTTGTCCAAAACCTATAAGTGAATCTAGAGTCCCTATCTGAAATGATCTTCTTGGGTATCCTATGCAAACGGATGACCTCACTTACAAACATGCATGCCACATCAGTGACATCATAAGTGTCTCTTGTAAGTTTTAAACCTGTGGAGTAAAGCAATGCATATATATTCTTAAGCAACACATAATTTAATCAAGGGCTCATTCACATAGCACACAAAGATTTATAATAGAAACCCTCAACCGGGAAAACCTTTCTTACATTCATTATCAAATTTCACCATTCACCATACAATATATACAATGTTTTTAGGTATTCCATAGATACCAAAACCCTAATCCCTTAATCCAGGATTAATTTAGTAAACCGCTAAAAATAGCAAAAACCGCCCAAAAAAAATAATTTTGGGGCACTGCCCTGAACGCTGCGTGTAACCAAGGGGGGCATACTCCCCCCCCCGCCCCCAGGGACCCCTCAGGAAAGAGCCCGACACAAACAGAGCACCACTACGATGGATTTTTAGACGTAGTTGTCGAATCTGACGTGCCCACACACACACATGCAAAGAATATAACACATACCCAACATTCTCCCACTTGTTGTGTTCTTTGCATCGAGGGGTCCACAAGATTATATATAGTCAACAATCCAGGGTAGAAATTCCCATTGTTACTCTACAACAGGAGAACTTTTTTGTGCTCACAGACTTCATCAATGAATCTGCCACATTCTTCAAAGTGTCAACCTTTTCCAGTAACACCTTCTTTTCCTCAACCATGTCTCTCACAAAGTGATACTGAACATCAATATGCTTTGTCTTTGAATGATAAGTTGGGTTCTTTGCCAATAAGATTGCACTCTGACTGTCACAGTATAATCTCACTGCTTTTTGTACCAACCCAATACCTGAACACAATCTTTGTAACCATACTACGTCCTTGCTTGCATGAGTGGTTTCCATGTATTCAACTTCTGTAGTTGAGAGTGCCACTACAGCCTGTCTTTTTTCATCCAATTGATCGCTCCTCCAAATAGGTTAAACACATACCCACTTGTAGATCTTCTGCGATCCATATCTCCATCCTAGTCTGCATCAACAAAGCCATCTATGTCCACAATTCTATCCAATCATGGTATTCCTTGGTAGCACAATCCATAATTGGTAGTGCCATGCAAATACCTGAAGACCCTCTTTACTATTGTCCAATGCTCCTTCCTTGGTTTGACATATACCTGCTCAAAACTCCCACTACATGTGCAATGTCTGGTCTAGTACAGACCATTGCATACATCAAACTGCCAACTGCACTGGCATACAAAACATAGGGCATGTCCTCTTCTTCTTTCTGTGTCTTGGGACACTGGTCTACAGATAACTTTACACCTATAGGAATAGGAACCTTGAACAATTTACTTCCATGCATATTAAACCTCTACAATATCTTCTCAACATATTTTCTCTGATTCAACCAGAGTTTCCTATTTTCACGATCTCTTTTAATTTCCATTCCCAGAATGAAGTTAGCAGCACCGAGATCCTTCATGTCAAATTTGGAGGATAGCTGTAAATTTAGAGTCGGGTTCATAGTCATTTAAAAGGTCAAAAGTTACTATTTGGTTGGAAACATGGATATCATATATCACATAATCTACGACACTACTACCTAGCTCATGAATACAAGTGATCTAGTTGGATTTTGGTCACTTCATTAATCCATTACAAATTATTAGGTCTTGAGAGCTGCATAGCTTGACTAACTCAATACCAAACAAATTCTCAATTAGGTCTTCAGAGCTTCTTTTGTAGCTATTAGATAAAACAAGGTCCTCATCTAGCCATAAAGAGATATGGTTGGAATCATTGTTTATAAGAGTATCTTGGTTAGTTCTAGTCTTAGCATTAAAGTCTCCTATCCAGAGGATATTGCCTTCATTTTTCAAACTATAAAGATCTTACTCTAAATTATTATAGGGACACTTGCTACCTAGATTGTTTTTCTCAGAAAAAGTAGAATTAATAGGTGCAAAATAACAAATTTCTATATACATCTTCTTATCATTGGTGTCTGAAATTTATATCCAAATGTATTGATTGAGATGATCGATCTTATGAAGTTGAATGTGAGGAGAAATTTTGTTTCTAGTATAACAAGCTATGCCTCATATCCCTCTACAGTGGGACTTTTTGTTCCATGCCGACCTGTTGGCAGCCAATTCAATTTTTTCGATTGCCCTAAAAAGCTGCCTACACCTAATTGTCTCCTAAACGACAAATCATCGTCGCATTTTGCATCTAGACATTTGTTTYATTTTTGCGACAATTGCAATTTGATTTCGATTCAGTTTTCACAACTGAAAGTGTGAAAACCCCTCCATCGTTACTTCGAYTGTCATGATCTKCTTAWTTGATGCCCCGATTGGTACTTACCTTTGGTCYGCGATTAAATGGCTGAAGTGACTCTTAAACTATGTCTACCCACTTTGATTGAGCAACTTGATTTCTTTGGTAAAGCATTGAACATGTTAAGTTATGAGTTACGTTTGATTTCATAAGGGTCATGGTTGATTTTGGTTTTATATATGATATGGTTCTTATTGTTTTGAGCTCTTAACTTATCGATTTCATAAAGTCATTGGTTGCAATGTTTTTACACTTTGATTATGCCAAAAAATGCATGGGTCATATATCAATTTGATTTCATAATTGAATGGTAATGTTTTACATTTGTCGCATTGGTAAAACCTTTGGATTTCATGTTGGATCGAACTATACACTTGGCGCATGAATATAAAATATGGTATTTGTTCTACGTTTGATCGATGGCACATTGATATGGTTGTACACCGATTTGGGTTGGCCGATTAATATGTTTTAAATGTTATGACTACTGATGGGAAAGCATTGTACCAGCCATTAATACACTACATGGAGGTGGTAATCCCACCACCTTCGCACGCATTACATTGATTCATTCCCCTTTGAGCGCTTGCAGCTATTAAGCCCTATCGTTTTTACTCCTGCGTATGGTATTGTTCAAACCAAACCCTATCATGCACAGAAGCCATGGCYCCTGTCATAAGGGCCGAGCCCAACGGGTGCCAAGCATCACTTATGTTTGATGGTTCTTATAGTGACCTGGAGAAGTTTGGGTGGCTCCCGTTTATAAAGAAGTTTGATGGTTACAACCCTATCGTGGCTCGGCAATTTGCGTTATCATTCGATGGCTGCTGAGCCAAAGTTGGAGATGTCCAACTTGAAATTAGCGAATAGTTTCTCAGCTCGACAACTAGCCTGCCTGCTACGGGACAGAAATGGTCGAAGAGTTGCAAGGTAGATGAAGTCCCGTGGACTTTTCTTTTTCAATCTCAGACTGTGAACTCCTGCGACAGAGGTTTTCTTGCAAAAATGTTAAAACCATGCTGGCATGACCTCGTAATGATAATCAAGCAATTCATTACTTGTGAGGGCAGGTACGGGTTCGTTTTCTTGTTTCACCTTCGTCTATTGATGGTTTTTATGGGTTTCGAACTTAGTATGCCCCACTACCTGCATAGAAGTTTGTTCAAGATGGCTAAAAGGTACAAGCGTAGCCAGGCCGATACCAGCCTCTTCCATTTGGGGTTGATTAAAATGATTATGGTTTATGAATTGGGGTTACGTCATGATTCTTGGCATGATTTTCTCAGTCGTAATGGCTTCGAAGAATCGGACCCTCCACAGGTTGATAAACCTATGGTGGTCAAAACCCAGCCTATTCCCCCTGTGCCTTACAGCGTCTTACTACCCAAACCTCTACTCGACCCATCTACGAATTTGCCTATGGCTGTGACTAAACAGGTTGAAATTGATAAACCCGCATCCAAAAAGCCTAGAGCTAAAACTGGTGCTAATTCTAAAGGAAAGAAAAATGCTAGGTTAATCTCTCGCATGGCGAAAAATAAACCCAAACCCCCTGCCAAATCAAAGCCTATCGTGGTCAGTGAAGACTCTGATTCAGAGATTGAACGTTTTCTCGACGACGAATATCCTTACTCAGAAGGCTTGTGTGAAAAACCTCCTCATGACTTTGTCAAGAATTTTCCACCCTGTCTGCGGGATGATCCTAATTTTCCTGGTATTGAACTACCTCGAGGAACCCTCGGTGAATCATCGAAACCCCCATCTGCTCAACCAGCTGTTCCACCTTGCGATCAGTGTGGGTTATGGTTGGAGAGATACTATTTAGACGTGCCGATGTTGCAATCTAGAATCCATGCCCTGGAAGAACAAGTGGCCAAACTCACCAGTCATGATACAAAGGTGCAACCCACTGACAAGAAGCAACGAACAACAGGTTCAATTCTGTTCAAGAATGTCGAGTCAGCCACGACAATTGTCAATTTGAAATTGGCATAGCTTCAGCAACTTCGCTGGTATAACTTTCACTCATTTATATGGCACATTTGTAAACTCTGTATACATCATCGATCTGCTCTGTTACATAAACATGCATCGCTGTACATAACTTGTTTTAGTAAATCGAATTTTGGTGTTGGATTTGGTCCTGATTCTATTAGTTATAATGTGGATTTGATAGTTTTAAATTAGTGGTGATTGAATGTTCTGTTGCATATATTATAGACAACCTGTTTTGCATTTCAAATCTTGATGACACGATTTATGCTATGATCTGAAGTGGTTATGAGACACATGGTTATCTGTTGCAATTTTATTACATATCGATTTGACCAGTCTGGATATGGTTTTGATTTTGTTTAAAAAAGGGTTTTGAATTGATACAAATCATAACAATTATCCAACTTCCAGCCAGTCAATTCATTATGGTCAGTTGACCCTATTCTTTTGTGAATTGGAATGACAATGTGTTTTCTGTTACGAATGAATTTGTAAAAACAAAATGATCATGCTCTATAATTGGCGCATACCCGATTTTATGTGATTACCACCCAGCTTATGGTTATCATTGCTATTGTTCGATCTTGACCATGTCACACCCAGCAAATGAAATCTATGGTGGTTTTGGTCAATACTGTTACGCATGTTTTGCTTTGATGTATATCGTAACAGCCTTTCCGTATGTGATCACAAACAAAATGAATCTTGTGTTTAATTTCTACAGCCTGTTGATTTAAACGACCTGAAATATTGCTACAGCTGTAACATATATTAGGTGTTCAAATGATATCGATTATAGTTAGGTTGTGGCAAAATCTTATTTGATATGATTACTATCCTGCTCGATTATGATTGTATTAAGTACGATTACATCGTATCTCATTTGATTCGATTCACTGTTTAAATTCGTTTGATACAAAACAGGCCTGTCAAAGTTCGACCATGTTTTGTGGTAACTAAAAACAGAGCATTCTCCACTCTGTTTCGATTGCATTTATTTTGATTGCATTTAATTTAAGTGATAGTTTCATTTGAGTTATTAGTAATTCATTT
>JZKD02S0304693.1:77347-87936 GCA_000966675.3 Picea glauca | reverse complement strand
TAGTTTTTATTTCGTTTATTCATAAAATATAAAAATCAAAAAGAGATTCTTGGTTGTCCTAAGGCAACGAACACATGTGTTTTACAGGTTTTAATTAAATCTGAAGTTTGTTCATAGTGTACATTTGTGAATAAGAAATATTACAATTGATAATTAGATAGTTGATTTGAGTTATTATTAGTAGTTTGTAGATAGAATAGTTAGACTAGTTTATATTTAGTATATTAGTTCCTTTCTTTGTTTTATTAGTTTCTAGTTTCCTTTGTTTTAGTTAGTTTCTTGTATTTAGTTATAGTCAGTTTTCTTTATTTAGTTTAGTTATATTACTTAGCTCAGATCAGCTTTTCTCTTTGGCTTCCTTAGGAGACCTTAGAGTGGCCAACGGAGCTGTTAAACTCGTCAGGGTGGTTCATCCCAAACGGCTTGGGTTATTTAGACAACCCCGGACCGGTTCCACTCTCCCAGTTGACGGACGGTCAATTTCGCCCGTCAACACGACCACAAGACAAATCCTTATATGTTAGGGATTTTAGACTCTTCATGCTCCCAAGTTTCAACTAGACAAATAATATCAATATCACTTGGGATCCAACTTATCATAGGACCTTCGCGCCATGGAAATCCACAACAGTTCCAAAAAAGGATCTTGAGTGTCCCAAATTCCTATTTATTATTATCCTTATGGTCTCTATCCCTAACAATAACTTTTCGATTTCTAATTATTTCCCATTTTTCTTCTTTACTGGCTTCTTTAACATTTTGAACTTCCTTCCTTAATTCAACTTAGTCTTCGGGAACGAGGTCTTTATTTATAAATATTCTATGAGGTAAGTTGTTTCAATTTGTGATTTATTTTTTAATTATTTTTTTACCATTGCTGGCATATCCTCCTCTTGTTGTTCTTTTATACCAAAAATTACGAGGTTCAAGGTTCTTTTATTACACTCATGGTCCAGTTCAATTAGCTTATTCATTTCCTCTTTGATGGGTTTGATATCCAATTTGTTTTCTAGATTACTAAATAAAGTTAATTAGTAAATAAACTTGATCTATTTTTCATTAAAAATTCTGCTCAAAATCAGTCTAAATTTTGTTGGATGTTATATTTCTATCTAAATGATAAATGATGAGAATTTTGACCATCAGGGTTTTGACCCATTTTAAGACTCTCATAATTGTCAGAATTTAAAAATAAAAATAAAAATCAAGAGAAACTTTACTTAACGTTGAGTTTGTTCACTTATTAACTCACTCCTATAGGAGTAACTTAATTAGTGGACAAATTAACCCATTTTGCATTTAAATTCTTGCTCAAATTCCATGAGAAATTTCGATAGAAGTTATAGTTCCACCTAATTGATGAGAATTTTGACCTTTCAACTTTTTCCTTGGGGTTTTGACCCATTTTAAGATTACATAGATTGTCAAAATTTTGAAAAAGATGAAAAGTTGTCTTGATACATAATAATAATAATAATAAACCCATAAAAAAGGTTGAGTTTGTCCATGCATTAATTCACTCTTGTTATTACATAGTAATGTAGTAATTTAAACATTTTATGAAGTTATCTTTTTTCTCATCATTCAAAACAATTTTTTCACCATTCAAAATAACAAGAAGGGATATATGCTCACTCCCCCGAATTTTCATCATAAACTCATAATTCTCGATTTCTCTCATATATATAAATATAATTCAAAATTTATATATAATAACATTTAGAGAATTAATTATGCATGTGCAACATTAAATTATCTAGTTATATCCATATACGACTCAACATTAATGATGTTACAATCTTTGCTTTAATGTTGTGTTAATGATGTTACAATCTTTGCTTCAATGTTATACAATCTAAGTTAGTCTAATGGTTAAGAACATGTGTTTCTTCTTTGGAGGTCACAGGTTCAAATCTAGAGGGGGGTAGAGTATTTATACCTATGTAGACTTTAGTAGTCAAATCATTGTGCGGAGAGGGTCCCTTGTCCTACAAACAAGGGAGTTTCATACACCAATTTGTTACCTGGCTTGGCTGTGACCTTAAAAATATTTCCTTTAACTATAATATTTTCATATCATGACGTGGTAGGATGATTCAATTTGGTTAAATAGATAATTGTTAAGTTAGGAACTATAAACTCGACTTTTCTCACTCTTATACCAAAAGCTACCACTCCAACAACTTTTGGCGATTACCGGCCTATTGCACTCTGTAATCTCTGCTACAAATTCATTTCCAAAATCATAGCCATCCGGATCAAGGTGATTCTCTCCCGCATACTCTCGAAAGAACAATTGGGTTTTCTAAAAGGTCGACAAATCCTAGACGCTATTGGCACTGCCCAAGAATGCCTTCACACCATCAAATCCAAGAACTCCAAGGCTATCCTCCTTAAATTGGATCTTAACAAAGGCTTTTGACTGTATTGATTGGGACTTTCTCAGATTGATACTAACTAAGATTAGTTTCAGCCAACCAATAATCAAGTGGATCATGGGCTGTGTGACAAGTGAAAACCTTGAAATTTTGGTTAATGGAGAACCCTTTTCCTTATTTCTTATTGGAAGAGGGCTAAGGCAGGGTTGTTCCCTCTCTCCTCTTCTCTTTGTTTTAGCTAAGGAAGCTTTGAGCCTTCTCCTCAATTCCAGACAAGCGGAGGGTAAGATTACTAGAATAAAAGTCTCTAGGACCATCGGCATTCTACATCGCCTCTTTGCCGACGATGTCCTCATCATGACTAATGGCACACTTCATGAATGGATAGAAATAAAAGAGATCTTACATATATTCTGTAGCGCCACTAGATTATTGATCAACTAGAACAAATCTACTTTCCATTTTGCAGATATATTACAACCTATTTTGGACCAGATCAAAGGTATTTTCCTCTACACCTTTTCTCCTATCTCCATAGGCCTTAAATACCTGGGCTATCAATTAAAACCAGACTCTTACAAGCCTTCAGACTGGAATTGGCTTCTTGCCAAAGTGGAAAAAGGACTGGCCATTGGTGTCTGAGGTGGCTCTCTCTTGGAGGTCGTTTCACCCTTATCAAAGTTGTACTCAAAGGACAAGTTGTATATTGGATGGCTCTAGTTTCCATCCCTGCGTCGATCATCACAAAAAGTTGTAATTTGATCTTCAACTTCCTATGGTCGAGTTGTTCTGATCATCATCGTCAAATCCTTTGCAACTGACACTCTCTGTTAAAACCAAAACAAAAGGGGGGTTGGGGGATACACAATCTATTCCACTTTGGTAAAGCTCTGGTAGCCAATACTCTTTGGCATTTACTGAATTACACTGGAATTTGGCAAGTTGTTGTTCATGACAAATATCTCTGCCACCACACAGTCAACAGCTGGCTTCATTCTGAGATAGCCACCCCCAGGTCAACCTCCTATTTATGGAAGAATCTAACAAAAACTAAATTTTTGATCACTTGATGGCTCACTTGGCGCCCAAGCTTGAGGCACCAAATTGAATTAGGACGCGACCACATCCTTGGACTGGCAGATGTTGTCTCTATCTCCCAGCATTTGATAGTCACCTACACAAAAAACATATCTGGTATCTTTATCAAATCCGGGTGGCATCAAATTCGGATTACCACCCTGACTGTTGGATCACCAACGCAACCCTTGGACTTAACTCAGAGCCTGCGCCTGAATGGGATACTTTCTGCTCAAATATTTCACAATCAGACATCCATCTTACTGACACAGATGACCAACTACAATGGATGGGTGACGATCGATCAAGTAACATCTTCGTTCATAATATTTATGATGTTATTATGAATTTTCTTTAGCCATTGAATATCATAGGTTGGAGGAACCAGTTATGGACTTGGCACATCCCGCCAAAGGTCAAATACTTTACTTGGTTGATGGTTGAATATAAGCTTAACACTTGGGATATCCTCCTAAAAAAAGGCTGGTTGGGACCCAACATTTGTCACCTTTGCAAATTAGAATCATAATCAAGAGACCAACTTTTTATCTCTTGCATTTACTCTAGACAGGTCTGGAAAAAAATCACATCGATTTTAAAATTGCAAACCACTTGGGACGGGGCCACACTCTCAAACTGTTTTGACACTTGGGCTCAGAAGGAACATAAATTTTTGCAGTTACCTTCTCTCATTAGTTGGGTTATTTGGCTGGAAAGAAATATCTTGGTTTTCGAAAGTGAGACTCCTGCTATAGGTGCTACAGCCTATAAATCACTTGGTATATACAATACTTGGAATGCAGCTAATAACGACAAGCCAACCACACATCACACATCAAAGAATCCAGTATTTGAAGACACCAACATTGGATGGTTTGATGGGGTTGCACTCTCTGATGGTTCTCGAAGTAGAGCTGGAGGGGTGATCAAAACTACTCAAAATTTCATTTACAAATGGACCTTAAACTGTGGCCTAGGCACCAACACCAGGGCAGAACTTTTGGGTGCCTGGGCCACACTATACTTGGCCTCCAAACTACATTTAGAAGATCTTCAAGTTCTAGGGGATTCCAAAACTATCATCGAGTGGTTGAACAATAGGGAAGATCTCCAAGCTATCTTACTCCTGGCTTGGAAGGAAAGAATTAAAACGATTCAGCCTACTTTCAAATAACTCATTTTCTATCACACTTACTGAGAGCACAGCAAATCCGTTGATCAATGATCAAAGATAGCATTACATAAAAAAGTGGGAATCCTCTCATACAATTTATGGATAGACGACCATGAGGGCCCTCCACACTTCTTAACAGTTTTTTAAGTTCAGTTTTTCACCACTCAATAAACAGTGGATTTCTCAAATATGAGAGTTGGCATACTACCCATTGGTCATAGAAACACACAGTTCACTTTGTCTATGGATCTATAGATCAGCTAACACTATTCCTGCCTCCTAGTAGCACATTTGATATCTACTCTACTTGTAATACTCATAACCTTTTATTTGCTAGAAAAAAGACTACTATAGATGTAAATTATAACAACGATTGTAAAACCTCTTGGTTCTGAAAACAAATTATATGATATATAATTGAGCAATTTTCTAGTTTGAAAAAAAAGTTAGAGAAATGTTAACATATACTTATTTTATTTAATTGCCATTTGTCTATTAACATTATTTTGTGATGTATTGATTTTAAATTTTTGAATATTATTTTTTGAAAAACTTTATTTTATTATAAAACTCTTCTATACTAATAATTTTTATATTGCTTTGTTGTGTTCAGGTTGTTGCTTTATTATAGTGCCATTCAATTTGTGTTGTTTGACAAATTTTGTAAATAATAACGAATAACATGTTTGTGAATGATTGATGATACTTAAAAGTTGAATTATTGACATGAAATTTCAATTGTATTGAGTTTTTTTGTTGAGCATAGACATTTTGTCCAATGACTTCAATTAACACATTTTTGACATTGTAAACACCTTTGTCCAAACTTCATTTGGCATTGTAAGCACCTTCATTAAATTCAACATTTTTACATTTTATAAAAAAAAGTTGAATGCCCATTTAAAACAAATCTTAATAACAAAGCAAGAGGTTAATCCATCTCCCTCTACCAACCTTTGAATACACTTGGCACAATCTGAAATTGTGGGTATCACCAACTCCATTACATTTAGAAGCCTCGATTTAAGAACTATGCAATTAATGATCGATGAAACTCATCTAAAACAATGGGAGGACATTTATAATCAATTTGTAAATTTCTTTTGAATAAAATGCTTATATTTATCTATTAATATAATAATATTTAGAAAAAATTCCATATAAAAACAAAGCCACTAAAATTAACTCCCCAAAAATAAGTCCTACATTACAATATTTTAAGTCGTTTGATTACGAAAAAAAAATGCTTTGTCCTTGATGTGCACTACTCAAAATTGTCTTTATTATGGACAATACAAATTGTCTCCATTATGCACAATAAAAAGTTACATTATGCACAATAAAAAGTTAATATGGATGTTTTTCATGTTGTTTTTTGGGGTCCACAACGGCATAGACTTGAGCATCACTATTATAAATTATGCAATTGGATTAACTTTGTACATGGTTTTAGAGTTGATATTAACCTTTAGAAAAGTTTTTCGACAAATTAATTTGGAATGGAAGATGATATGGACAATTTTTCATTTTAATTTGGTGACAATAGTGTTGAAAATTATATTCAAACGAGTTTATTACAAATTATATAGTTAAATGACAAATTTTCCTTTAAACCTCAAATCAAATTTGAAATTTATTAAATGAATTTTCTTGGAATGATTCTTTTGATAATTAATGTATATGTTTTCATGGTTGAATGCATAACTAATATATCAATGGTTGATGCTATTAACCCATTACTCTTTTAGTTTTTAATTAAGTAATGATGATTGACTATGTTTAAATATAGTTGACATAGGTAGACCATGGGTGCATATGGTTTTCCATGGTTGTTGTCACCCCAATAAGGGACCACTTACCCTAGAAATAATAATCACTAACAAATATGGTTGGCTAGAGTTGACCATGGTTACATAGTACTATAAGTATGCATGGTAGAATGCATCTCTATTATGTCATGGTTCATCAATAATGATGGTTGACTATGGTTGACTATGGTTAACCATGGTTGCATATACTTGTCCATGGTTGATGATACCCCACTAGTTGAACACTGACCACCAACAAATATCATTGACTATAGTTAATTTTCATATCTCCAGTTCATAATCCCTTGATAAACAATGTATTTACTTATCCAAACATTCTCAATGTAAATAACAATGTAGAAAAAAACAATACATAAATTGAATGTCATTAATATTTCTACATAAGTACTTCAATGAGCTCCTTTAAGGACAATAATAATGGAACTTAGGCAAAAGATTCAAATCATAACAAAAAGAAAGAATAGTTAGCTCAAATACACAATTACAATAACATGATAACAATCACATAATGAAGTTCAATACATATAGTGGGGAACACTAGGTTTATGGGGGAAAACCCCACTTCAAAATGCTATCTTGCATTATTTCCAATATACCATGGCACAATAACATGTGATCAATAATCACAATGCTAGAAGACTTAGCCAAAATTGAACATCCATTATGTATGGCCATATATCTCCACCAATGCTTGATCTACCACTTAGTCCACATTCCTCTCAACCACCATCTAACCCAAGCTCAGACATACTATTATGTTAGACCACTCACTCGATAATCTTTTCCTAGTCATGGCAAGAAGGTTATAACACTATGTAGTGACTAGGAGACTATCAGATAGTGGTGTAATCCTCAAAGTTTATCAGTCAATGAAAATCATTGACAAGTTTGGTAAAATTTAGCTCTTATATTGTCCTTCAATAACATGCTTTGACATATAACCTTATTAATATCAAAACCATGTATAGAGTATTTCCTCACATTGTTTCATTATCTAGACACAATTTTCATAAGTTATCATAAACTTCATATAACACTTCATCATAATTTTCTCAAAATATTCTTCTCATATATTCCAACCCTTATTCCTTCTCTTTTCATATATTCCAACCATTATTCCTTTCTTTTGGCCTCAATGATGGGTGCTCTTCTCTTTTATCATGAATTTACTTCATCAAATTTTTTCCAACATAATCTTTATTTAGATTCCAACTCATATTCACTGTTATTTTTTTCTTCCAACTTGAAAAAAAATATTTATGAATTTTGTATACTTGTTATCTATTAAATTATTAAAATTTTTCCAACATAATCTTTATTTAGATTCCAACTCATATTCACTGCTATTCTTTTCTTTCAACTTGAAAAAAAATATTTATGAATTTTGTATACTTGTTATCTATTAAATTATTAAGATAAAACCAAATGCAACTAACTTTTTAGACCATCTTTATTTTCACCAATATCCAAATTATATCTCCCTCAATAACTCTAATTTTCTTTTACAAAATAACAAAAATTTCGAGGTTTCTTCACTAACAAAGTTCATTGAAAAAGAATAGTATCAAAGTACATTGAACGAATGAATCTCCTTTAGGAACTTTGAGTCTTTTTCACTAACAAAATATCGAAGTGCATTGAAAGAGAGATATATCAAAGTGTGTTGAACCAAGGAATATCGAGGACTAGGGGAATACCCCAAATGCGTGATGGTTATTAAAATTCCATTCTTCAACCCGTGGTCATTCTTTTAAGGACGAATACGAAGCACAAAGCACGTGCACTCAAGTTTTGGTTCCCACGAACCCACTAATTCATAATCATAAATATGATGTCAATTGAAAACTTTAACTCGTAATCATAAATATGAGGTTAACTGAAAACTTTAACATTAATGACAATGGTAGAAAGGGGTTCTCATCCACATGGAACAACTCATGTACAATCAGAAATTGCCATCTGCACACAAAAAACATTTAGCACAACCACTCACCTACCATGACAAATCATTCTCACCTACACAAGTGTTGTTCACACAATTATTCGTAGACAGTAGTGAGTACTCATGTCCTCACATAATTATTTATTTACATTATTGATTATTACTTGTATATGGGTGTTCAAATAATCCCATTTCATGCATTTCTAATGAGGGTGAGGGTGTTTTTTTAAGTTAAAGTTTTATTTTTTTATTTTTTTGTTATTTTTTAAAATATAGTGATTTGGGTTGTTTTAAAATCGCCAAACTTTTAGATAAAATTTTATAAGCAAAGTTCTCAATATAAGGATTGAACTTTGACTTTTTGACATAGTTTCTATTGAATTTAGGAACAATTTTTTGTCAAATAAAGGAGGAGATGGTATGAGTGTTCCTTATTTCACACCATTATCACCATTTAATTATTAATATATATTAGTGATTTTTTCACCATAATTAATATACACAACTAAAATTGGAATTTGATGTTGCTTTTTTTTGTATTATAAGAGAATTTGATCGTTAAATATGGTTAAAAGTTTCTTCCATCATTAAAATTAATTAAAATAATAATATAATTCTCAAAATCATTTAATTTAACAAATATATTTATTTTCAAATTATAACCCTATACATAATTTATTATTCAAGTTTTATAATTATCAATACACATTGGTAATTACTCATGTGAATATACTATTATACAACTAAGTTAGTTAGTTTACAAATATAATTTTTTTTTTTTTAATTATTTATTCAAAGATATAGTTTTATCTGATTAATGAAAATTTTGATCTTGACACTTTACTTATAAAGATTTTGACACATTTATGACTATCCGATCATTAGAATTTTGAAAAAAAAGTAAATCAAGATGAAACCTTACTAAAATAAAAAATAAAAAGAACTCACCATAAACATTGAGTTTGTTCACTTATTAACTCACTCCTATATAATCATCTAAAAATTTTACAAAATTAGTCGTTAATGAAAAGAAAAACTTGTATTTTTAATTTAAAATACCAGAGAATCATTTTACATTAATGAAACCACAAATATTATAGATTAACATTGGATAATCATATTACATTATGAATATTTGAAATAATTAATTGGATTTTATATTAAAAACATTAATTTCATTAGTAAAAAAATATAATTTTAACAAATATTACTTAACTAAATTTCAATGAATGTAGATAAAAAGAATAAATAACTTAAAATGTTTAATTTTTTTTTTAATAATAAACGCATAACGAATTTAAGTGCAAACAAATAAATAAAAAATATATAATTTTTAATTGTTTTATAAAATAAGTAAAACTTTCCATTTCTCACCACTTTATAAATTATAAATAAGAATTATAATTTCCAACCATTTAACAATTTTATAAAAATTATTGTTGGAGGGAGAATGCCATTATGTCTTTAGATTCCCCACACACATATATGCATTTTTTGATCTCTCATCAAACAATATTTAGGAAATTCCTTATGCCTTTGCAACATTACTTTGTTGTGTTCGAGTTATTGGTCTATTATAATATAATGCAAGTTACGTTGTTTAACCAATTTTTTTAGATAATAAGGATAGTATGTTTATGAGTGATTAATTTTATTTACAAGATGAATAATTGATATTAGAGCTAAAAAAAATTAATTATATAAAGCATTAAGCATAGACATTTTGTTGAACAATTTTATTTAATATTGTGTTGCTTTTCATATAGGTGATTTTCATTTCATATTACAGGGATTCGTAGAATGATAGCTTCCCGAGGATGGTATTTAAATTGGGTTGATTGAGTATTTGATCTGGATTTTATGAGCAGAATGAAATGACTACAGATTATTAACAGGTGCTTAACACAAAATAACAAAGATACAATAAAACTGGTTTTCTATTCAATAAGGAAATAAGTTGAAACTGTGAAATGCAATGGAAACAAGCTTGCTGGAATGGTGTCGGCTTATCTCTAAGAAGAGATGTGACGGTTGCACTCATTCGCAAGAAGATCATTAAAATGACGCTCTGAATGCCTTTTTACAATAAACAAGAATGCCCAAAACCCTAGACATCCAAAAACCTAACCCTAGGAGATGAAGCGCCAAAAGTCATGTGGGCCCCGTTTGGGTAAGTTAGTACATCAACT
>JZKD02S0304693.1:27795-40069 GCA_000966675.3 Picea glauca | reverse complement strand
TCCCCAAATCGCGAAAGCCGAAAGCACCTTTTTGGTAAGGCTTGTGGTCCTAGCCAATAATCACATGGGGGAGGATAAGGGAAGGGAAGGTATGCGCTAGGTCCCATAGTAATTTGGGGATTCTGTTCCTCGAAGAAATGACGTTAAAAAAAATAAAAATCTTAGTTGCCGTAGTGGATGTGTGACACTACAATATCCATCACTCTACTAATGTCACATGAACTTGTTCCCCAGAGCATACCCATGTCTATCATATACCTGTCCACCCAATCCATGGATGCATATAATTCTTTGTGGCCTAGTGTTGATGGGTCTAAATTTGCTCGACAACAGTAAGGGTTACCCCCTGTAAGAAGTCCCAATTAGACCTCTCACCATTTGGAATAGGGAATCCATCCGGATTCTAACCCAACAACCATTGTTGGATTGGTTTTATAGGTTGCGACCCGGTCCACCGATGAGGGTGAGTGATGGGTGGTTATGCAAATGGAAGATGTAGATGAAGACTATGTAAATGCATGTATCTAATCTACTTATAATATTGCATATCCTAGCTAGGAGAGAATTAACGTAAGTGAATGAGCTTTGACATGAAACTAACTCTACCAATAGCTTCACCCAGATAGATGAAATGAAGAAATAAAGTCAGATAACACATGCACATGAATATATAACCAAAATAGTTTAAGTCACTATATCACATACATTGGCAACTCATTTGCTCAGAACATGCAATATAGGAAAGAGTGACAAAAATGAAAGAAACCATATATTGCGTCAAAATATTCCATAAACAAACATTCTATTACAACCCATGTAAAAAACAAACATTCTGCTTGAAATAGTTCGCAACAAAACAACAACACATGCGAGTCCTTCTCTCTGTCAAAATTTGTCCCTGAGGGCTTCTTCGTATTAAAAGTTTCAACAATAGTACATGAAAACTCTTAGGAAAACTCTCCAATTTTAGTTGACACTGTATTCCCAAAGTAGTTCAGAAGTGTACAATGTTTGAAGAGCCGACAATCCCTTTCTTTGGGTTCAATTCTAGTATTCATTTGAGGTTCAATAAGACCTTTGGCCTTTTGTCTCCCTCCATGACCTTTCGTCCTCCAATATTTATCCTCATCCTCTTTGTGATGATGAGTAACAAGGACAAAAATTATATTTCAAAATTTTCTCCTAGCACTGTTGGACTGTCATGGATTTTTGCCATATGTGCCTTGCACATCATGAAGACTAGCCTTGAGCATTGGAGCATCTTCATCATCCGATTTTTATAGTTGATCGTCATAGAGTTTCTAGATCTCTTCTTCATCCATTTTCATGATATTTTCTTTGTTGCTCCTCCATAACTACTACATCTTTCGCTATACTATAGATTTCATCGCTAGAATGTTGAGGGAGACCCTCTTTCCCTCGGTACCTAACATTCAACATACAATAGGTGAGAGTAACTCCAAATAAACCATCAAGACTAATCATTTGAATGCAGATAATTTAGGAATTAAATACTTTAAATATCAAGTAAGCTTCCCTGTATTCAATCCCTGGTTCCTCTGCTCATGGTTGAGACGCAACGTTCTTTAGGGCTACCCACAATGTACCATATATTCATCTTGACAAATTAGGGAAATAAGTTAAGAATTTATTAAAACCTATAACTAGAATGTTGTAGATAGCAGAAAGACCTTTCTAACGATATAACAAATATGTGAAACGAACACCGAGTCAACAGTTATGACTATTTTATGAAATTCATTTTTTTATACATCATAGGAGTTAATACTAACTCCAACTTGCCATTGGAGGAGTTAATACTAACTCCTCCAAATTTCTATTGGAGGAGTTGATATTAACTCCTCTGATTTGCATTGGAGGAGTTTGAACAAACTCCTTCAATGCACATCGGAGGAGTTTGAATGAACTCCTCTGATTTGCATCGGAGGCCGAGGTATGAATTTTGTCACCGTCTTGGGAACTTCTCCTGTAAGAATATGCAAGTATCACAAGGAACTGTTTTGGGTGTATATTTTTTTCCTTGGCTTGGTCTTGAATAGTTTGTTCTCCAAAAGGAAGTTAAATCTCCTAGTACATCTAATAAAGGCACTATTTTTTAGTTTACGTAAAACAATCCACTAACCTTTACACAATGATTCAACTAATCTTTCCTCCCTAGGTATTAACTTTCCATAAGATTTTGTGATGTAAATGCCATGATATCTTTGTAAATTTGTGTGCTCATGGTTGTGGAGGCGAACAAACCCGTAGCAATTTTGAAATTTCTATCTACTCGTTTTACTAATACCACAATAGGTCGAACCTTGAAGTAGGGAAAGAAATCCACAAATGAAAATAGCCCTTGCAAGATTTTTTGGGTTCCTTCCTACATTCTTTCTGAGAACATCGTGTTTGTGAGGTGTTGGAGATGTCTTGGACACTTGAGATGTCCCCTTTCTCGAGCATGATCATGGTTGGGAAAACAAGTGATTTTAAGGAGTGTATTCTAAGTTTTTGTACCTATAGCTCCAAATGCCCTAAAAATCCTTGAAGTAATAGTTCTTTCCATTATCACTGCACTTGGTTGATTCGACAGGGTTAGGGGAAACATGGGATTTCACCATAAATAGCTCTTTGAAAACCCTAATTCGGAGTTGCTATCCATGTGTGCTCCAATGTACAAGCCTCATAGAGAGACTTTTTAATTAGCTTCAACAACCCTCCATCCTATGATCCTTTTTGACTCCTTTGTGAAATCTTGCAATATCATTCATAACTCTTTGTTGTTTCCAAAGTCGCAAAAAAACTAAACTGATGAGTATGGGGATTAACCTATACATTTTGAGGCTTTACATTATTAAGACTAAACACTAGCAAAACCATGGATTTAGGCCTGAGGACGAGAGATTTGACAGATGTAGGATTATGAAGATATCGATGGAACCTTTATGCCTTCTAAGATGAACATTCTAGTATCACTGATGTTCGTTTCATTGATGGGTACATTATCAAGTTTTCTAAGCTTGAAATAATTCTCATGTTACCATCTGTTCTATTATTATAACCTGTGAGGTCAAGCAGCTAGTCTCACAGATTCATCAGTTTCATTTCGAATCTTCCTTATGGTGTAACATACCTCTTCCACTCGCTTGATAACTGGCCCAATAAAATTCAGTATAAAATAAATTTTCTCTACTATAAATCTTTATTGCCCATGGCATCCTTGCTCAGCTCCATTAAACAAAACTTTTTTGGAGTACCAATCGTTGTGATTAATGATTGAAAAAGAAATTGGGATGTGAGTATTACATACATGGGCTCCAATCAAATTCTGGGTGGCGATAAATCAACAGAAATAGACCAACATCTTAATAAAGGAAAATGATGTAGGAGACGGAATGCATGGCATATATTTCTCATGCCAATGGTTGACTAAAAGTCATTTGGGCATCTATTAAAATAGCAACTCACTCAATTTTATGGGTGCCTATATTCCAATTTCGTGGGAGCTTCTATAATCTGAGGGCGTTTTATTAATTTTCGTGGGTTTCCTTTCAGTTTAGTGGGCGTTTCTATATCATTACGTGGGCATTTTCATTCAATTTTGTGGACGTCTTCATCATTTCGTGGGTGCTTTTGTACAGTAGTCAACGGTCATTTCTTTGTGGCTGGCCCTAGGCTTCCGTCACGCATTAAAATCCAGCCATAACGTTCATCAACTCTCACTCAAAACATATTTAATCGTTTCAGTACAGACGCTGCCTTTGGTGTCGATTTCAAACTTATAAGATCCTTGAGAATATTACTAGACATGAGCTCATCTTTTGCGGGTAGCGATGAGGCTGTTCCGATGGTCTCAAGGATGGAAATCGAAGCATTCCCTTTCATGCTTGTCGTTCACTTCGGGGTATTTCTTATTAACTTAACCGTTGGCATCGACAAAGTTGATCTCAACCGCTTTGATGTGTTGCGGCATACCCTTCGATTCCACCGATGGACTGCTGAGAATTTCGCTTGTAGTCCTTTGATGTTCATCGACAAACTTTATATTAACTTTGCCGATCGACAAACTTATATTAAATTTGGCGCGGAGGCGAGAAACCAGTAATGTAAACCCATGCTAACGATGTTGGAGGAAATTTTCAAGTCTTCATAACTTTCTCGTATGTTTCCCTCTATGACCAATAATCGGTTCTCCAATTCATGCAATGCCATCTCATCAATGAGACTCACGTGGACTATCCTCTTCATAGAAGATTTTCGATTTGTTCTCGTCCACCAAATCGTTATTTAGATGGTTCTTTTGATAGACATATTTAGTTGACATCTGTTGGCCCATTATTTGAGACCTGTTCCGTTGGATTTCTCTCTTCGCTCTTATCGTAGCCATATCTATCATTTTTCAGCAATTTTTTTTCTTCTCGTGGACCCGACCCCCTTCCAACACCCTAATTTGGGCTTTACCCCATTGGATTCAACTCGTCGCCCTGATCGTTGTGATACACTTCACCCATAACCCATTTTCTGTGTGGTCCTACCCACCTCTTTTCATGTTCCCTCATCATCATGGCCCATACCCATAGCCAAGACTTGGAAGCTCACTTCAATACCTTGCACTCTAATTTCACAGAAACCCAACAAGAAGTGAGACAACTCAGTGCCAATATTTCCACCATGAATAAAAACATACATTCCTCCATCGCTGTCTCAATCGAGGAACTCAAACAAGACCTAAAATAAGACATTACTACCTAGCTTGAATCTGTCACTACGATGACCTGTGCCAAGCTACATATCCCTGCAGATATTCTCTTATTTGACCCACCTTTGTACACTGAAGGTGAAACTTCCTCTCATTCCCATAATTTTCAGCCTCATCACTTTCAACGTGACCTATGCCTTTCGCGTGTGGATGTGACCAAATTTGATGGCTTGGATCCCACTGGCTGGGTAACTCAAATGGAACATTATTTCTCTTTGTATGGAATTACGGATGAGTTGGCCAAAATCCGATATGATGTTCTCCATCTAGATCAAGAACATTGGAAATGGTGGCATTAGAGAAAAAATTTCTGCCAAGGGTATGTGTCTTGGACACACTTTGTGGCAAATCTTTATGAACGCTTTGATACCGACACAAACCATTTAGGCAGTTTGACAAAGTTGAAACAATATATCACATTGGAAGACTTTCTAACTGCTTTTGAGCCACTGCCTTTTTGTACAGAGGGCATGTCTAATGTTTTTTTTCCGAGAATGTTTTATCAGTGGCCTCAAGGATGAGATTCGTGCCCATGTCCTCATGGCTCAGCCTCAGAGTTGGGTGGACATTACTAAAATAGCTAAGGAAGCACAACAAGTTATTTCTTCTCAAAACCGAAAACTCTGATTTATTCCTTGCACTAAACCAGTAACTCCCACTCCTCCTTCTACTCCACTAAAGATCCATAAATTGACCAGGGTCAAAATGGCTAAATGCCAACTCAAAGGCCTTTGTTATAATAGTGATGACAAATATTTTCCATGACACAAGTGTAAGGAACAAAATAATTTTATGGCCATCTCTGAGGATGTTTCGGAAGAGGATGTTGAGTCTCCCCTTGTGCCTGTGTCACCTGAACCCACTGACATAACCCCTCCCTCAGACCCTCTTGAAGTAGAACCGGTCATTTCCCTAAATGCTTTCACTGGCTTCTCTGATCCCCAAACCCTCAAGCTAATTGGTTACATCAAGCATATGAAGGTCATCATTCTTGTTGATAGTGGAAGTACCCATAATTTCATTCATCGTCGTATTNTCCCCAAATCGCGAAAGCCGAAAGCACCTTTTTGGTAAGGCTTGTGGTCCTAGCCAATAATCACATGGGGGAGGATAAGGGAAGGGAAGGTATGCGCTAGGTCCCATAGTAATTTGGGGATTCTGTTCCTCGAAGAAATGACGTTAAAAAAAATAAAAATCTTAGTTGCCGTAGTGGATGTGTGACACTACAATATCCATCACTCTACTAATGTCACATGAACTTGTTCCCCAGAGCATACCCATGTCTATCATATACCTGTCCACCCAATCCATGGATGCATATAATTCTTTGTGGCCTAGTGTTGATGGGTCTAAATTTGCTCGACAACAGTAAGGGTTACCCCCTGTAAGAAGTCCCAATTAGACCTCTCACCATTTGGAATAGGGAATCCATCCGGATTCTAACCCAACAACCATTGTTGGATTGGTTTTATAGGTTGCGACCCGGTCCACCGATGAGGGTGAGTGATGGGTGGTTATGCAAATGGAAGATGTAGATGAAGACTATGTAAATGCATGTATCTAATCTACTTATAATATTGCATATCCTAGCTAGGAGAGAATTAACGTAAGTGAATGAGCTTTGACATGAAACTAACTCTACCAATAGCTTCACCCAGATAGATGAAATGAAGAAATAAAGTCAGATAACACATGCACATGAATATATAACCAAAATAGTTTAAGTCACTATATCACATACATTGGCAACTCATTTGCTCAGAACATGCAATATAGGAAAGAGTGACAAAAATGAAAGAAACCATATATTGCGTCAAAATATTCCATAAACAAACATTCTATTACAACCCATGTAAAAAACAAACATTCTGCTTGAAATAGTTCGCAACAAAACAACAACACATGCGAGTCCTTCTCTCTGTCAAAATTTGTCCCTGAGGGCTTCTTCGTATTAAAAGTTTCAACAATAGTACATGAAAACTCTTAGGAAAACTCTCCAATTTTAGTTGACACTGTATTCCCAAAGTAGTTCAGAAGTGTACAATGTTTGAAGAGCCGACAATCCCTTTCTTTGGGTTCAATTCTAGTATTCATTTGAGGTTCAATAAGACCTTTGGCCTTTTGTCTCCCTCCATGACCTTTCGTCCTCCAATATTTATCCTCATCCTCTTTGTGATGATGAGTAACAAGGACAAAAATTATATTTCAAAATTTTCTCCTAGCACTGTTGGACTGTCATGGATTTTTGCCATATGTGCCTTGCACATCATGAAGACTAGCCTTGAGCATTGGAGCATCTTCATCATCCGATTTTTATAGTTGATCGTCATAGAGTTTCTAGATCTCTTCTTCATCCATTTTCATGATATTTTCTTTGTTGCTCCTCCATAACTACTACATCTTTCGCTATACTATAGATTTCATCGCTAGAATGTTGAGGGAGACCCTCTTTCCCTCGGTACCTAACATTCAACATACAATAGGTGAGAGTAACTCCAAATAAACCATCAAGACTAATCATTTGAATGCAGATAATTTAGGAATTAAATACTTTAAATATCAAGTAAGCTTCCCTGTATTCAATCCCTGGTTCCTCTGCTCATGGTTGAGACGCAACGTTCTTTAGGGCTACCCACAATGTACCATATATTCATCTTGACAAATTAGGGAAATAAGTTAAGAATTTATTAAAACCTATAACTAGAATGTTGTAGATAGCAGAAAGACCTTTCTAACGATATAACAAATATGTGAAACGAACACCGAGTCAACAGTTATGACTATTTTATGAAATTCATTTTTTTATACATCATAGGAGTTAATACTAACTCCAACTTGCCATTGGAGGAGTTAATACTAACTCCTCCAAATTTCTATTGGAGGAGTTGATATTAACTCCTCTGATTTGCATTGGAGGAGTTTGAACAAACTCCTTCAATGCACATCGGAGGAGTTTGAATGAACTCCTCTGATTTGCATCGGAGGCCGAGGTATGAATTTTGTCACCGTCTTGGGAACTTCTCCTGTAAGAATATGCAAGTATCACAAGGAACTGTTTTGGGTGTATATTTTTTTCCTTGGCTTGGTCTTGAATAGTTTGTTCTCCAAAAGGAAGTTAAATCTCCTAGTACATCTAATAAAGGCACTATTTTTTAGTTTACGTAAAACAATCCACTAACCTTTACACAATGATTCAACTAATCTTTCCTCCCTAGGTATTAACTTTCCATAAGATTTTGTGATGTAAATGCCATGATATCTTTGTAAATTTGTGTGCTCATGGTTGTGGAGGCGAACAAACCCGTAGCAATTTTGAAATTTCTATCTACTCGTTTTACTAATACCACAATAGGTCGAACCTTGAAGTAGGGAAAGAAATCCACAAATGAAAATAGCCCTTGCAAGATTTTTTGGGTTCCTTCCTACATTCTTTCTGAGAACATCGTGTTTGTGAGGTGTTGGAGATGTCTTGGACACTTGAGATGTCCCCTTTCTCGAGCATGATCATGGTTGGGAAAACAAGTGATTTTAAGGAGTGTATTCTAAGTTTTTGTACCTATAGCTCCAAATGCCCTAAAAATCCTTGAAGTAATAGTTCTTTCCATTATCACTGCACTTGGTTGATTCGACAGGGTTAGGGGAAACATGGGATTTCACCATAAATAGCTCTTTGAAAACCCTAATTCGGAGTTGCTATCCATGTGTGCTCCAATGTACAAGCCTCATAGAGAGACTTTTTAATTAGCTTCAACAACCCTCCATCCTATGATCCTTTTTGACTCCTTTGTGAAATCTTGCAATATCATTCATAACTCTTTGTTGTTTCCAAAGTCGCAAAAAAACTAAACTGATGAGTATGGGGATTAACCTATACATTTTGAGGCTTTACATTATTAAGACTAAACACTAGCAAAACCATGGATTTAGGCCTGAGGACGAGAGATTTGACAGATGTAGGATTATGAAGATATCGATGGAACCTTTATGCCTTCTAAGATGAACATTCTAGTATCACTGATGTTCGTTTCATTGATGGGTACATTATCAAGTTTTCTAAGCTTGAAATAATTCTCATGTTACCATCTGTTCTATTATTATAACCTGTGAGGTCAAGCAGCTAGTCTCACAGATTCATCAGTTTCATTTCGAATCTTCCTTATGGTGTAACATACCTCTTCCACTCGCTTGATAACTGGCCCAATAAAATTCAGTATAAAATAAATTTTCTCTACTATAAATCTTTATTGCCCATGGCATCCTTGCTCAGCTCCATTAAACAAAACTTTTTTGGAGTACCAATCGTTGTGATTAATGATTGAAAAAGAAATTGGGATGTGAGTATTACATACATGGGCTCCAATCAAATTCTGGGTGGCGATAAATCAACAGAAATAGACCAACATCTTAATAAAGGAAAATGATGTAGGAGACGGAATGCATGGCATATATTTCTCATGCCAATGGTTGACTAAAAGTCATTTGGGCATCTATTAAAATAGCAACTCACTCAATTTTATGGGTGCCTATATTCCAATTTCGTGGGAGCTTCTATAATCTGAGGGCGTTTTATTAATTTTCGTGGGTTTCCTTTCAGTTTAGTGGGCGTTTCTATATCATTACGTGGGCATTTTCATTCAATTTTGTGGACGTCTTCATCATTTCGTGGGTGCTTTTGTACAGTAGTCAACGGTCATTTCTTTGTGGCTGGCCCTAGGCTTCCGTCACGCATTAAAATCCAGCCATAACGTTCATCAACTCTCACTCAAAACATATTTAATCGTTTCAGTACAGACGCTGCCTTTGGTGTCGATTTCAAACTTATAAGATCCTTGAGAATATTACTAGACATGAGCTCACATATGAATCTTTTGCGGGTAGCGATGAGGCTGTTCCGATGGTCTCAAGGATGAAAATCGAAGCATTCCCTTTCATGCTTGTCGTTCACTTCGGGGGTACTTCTTATTAACTTTGACGCTGGCGTCAGAAGACTCCTTATTAACTTAACCGCTGGCATCGACAAAGTTGCTCTCAAGCGCTTTGATGTGTTGCGGCATACCCTTCGATTCCACCGATGGACTGCGGAGAATTTTGCTTGTAGTCCTTTGATGTCCATCGACAAACTTTATATTAAATTTGGCGCGGAGGCGATAAACCAGTAATGTAAACCCATGCTAACGATGTTGGAGGAAAATTTCAAGTCTTCATAACTTTCTCGTATGTTTCCCTCTATGACCAATAATCGGTTCTCCAATTCATGCGATGCCATCTCATCAATGGGACTCACGTGGACTATCCTCTTCATAGAAGATTTTCGATTTGTTCTCGTCCACCAAATCAGCCTCTTCGCTGCATAGCTCCAAACCTTTTTCATGTGCTAAGATGTGCTAAGAGAATCATGGCAGCATCATCATACATTTCATAAGTTATTGAATCCACATCATGGTTAGGTGCTAGCATATTCTTTTTGTTAGGGACCTAATTCCTCATGTAGATAGAATAATATATTTCCATGTAATAAAGGTCAATATTAATAAAGCTTAGCAATAAGGAAGAATAAGTCCAATGTAAGAAGACATAATAAAAGCTTCCGCTTCTAGAAGGATATTTCTTTAGATGGTTATTTTGATAGACATATTTAGTTGACACCTGTTGGCACCATTATTTGAGACCTATTCCGTTGTATTTCTCTCTTTGCCCTTATCGTAGTCATATCTATCATTTTTCAGCAATTGTTTTTCTTCTCGTGGACCCAACCCCCTTCCAACACCCTAATTTGGGCTTTACCCCATTGGATTCAACTCATCGCCCTGATCGTTGTGATACACTTCACCCATAACCCATTTTCTGTGTGGTCCTACCCACCTCTTTTCATGTTCCCTCATCATCATGGCCCATACTCATAGCCAAGACTTGGAAGCTCACTTCAATACCTTGCACTCTAATTTCACAGAAACCCAACAAGAAGTGAGACAACTCAGTGCCAATATTTCCACCATCAATAAAAACATACATTCCTCCATCGCTGTCTCAATCGAGGAACTCAAACAAGACCTAAAATAAGACATTACTACCTAGCTTGAATCTGTCACTACGATGATCTGTGCCAAGCTACACATCCTTGCAGATATTCTCTTATTTGACCCACCTTTGTACACCGAAGGTGAAACTTCCTCTCATTCCCATAATTTTCAGCCCCATCACTTTCAATGTGACCTATGCCTTTCACGTGTGGATGTGACCAAATTTGATGGCTTGGATCCCACTGGCTGGGTAACTCAAATGGAACATTATTTCTCTTTGTATGGAATTACGGATGAGTTGGCCAAACTCCGATATGATGTTCTCCATCTAGATCAAGAACATTGGAAATGGTGGCATTCGAGAAAAAATTTATGCCAAGGGTATGTGTCTTGGACACACTTTGTGAAAAATCTTTATGAACGCTTTGATACCGACACCAACCATTTAGGCAGTTTGACAAAGTTGAAACAATATATCACATTGGAAGACTTTCTAACTGCTTTTGAGCGACTGACTTTTTGTACAGAGGGCATGTCTAATGTTTTTTTTCCGAGAATGTTTTATTAGTGGCCTCAAGGATGAGATTCGTGCCCATGTCCTCATGGCTCAGCCTCAGAGTTGGGTGGACATTACTAAAAGAGATAAGGAAGCACAACAAGTTATTTCTTCTCAAAACCGAAAACTCTCATTTATTCCTTGCACTAAACCAGTAACTCCCACTCCTCCTTCTACTCCACTAAAGATCCATAAATTGACCAGGGTCAAAATGGTTGAATGCCAACTCAAAGGCCTTTGTTATAATAGTGATGACAAATATTTTCCATGACACAAGTGTAAGGAACAAAATAATTTTATGGCCATCTCGGAGGATGTTTCGGAAGAGGATGTTGAGTCTCCCCTTGTGCCTGTGTCACCTGAACCCACTGACATAACCCCTCCCTCAGACCCTCCTGAAGTAGAACCGGTCATTTCCCTAAATGATTTCACTGGCTTCTCTGATCCCCAAACCCTCAAGCTAATTGGTTACATCAAGCATATGAAGGTCATCATTCTTGTTGATAGTGGAAGTACCCATAATTTCATTCATCGTCGTATTTCCCAAGAAACTAATTGTTATATCCGTGCAATCAATAATTTTCAAATCATGATTGCCAATGGTGGGTCCAATAAATGTGGAGGGCGTTTCGAAAATGTGCATCTCCAAATTGGTGAATACCACCTGAAATATTATATGTTTGCTATTGACATGGGCGGTTATGACATTGTGTTGGGTGCAGAATGGCTAAGGACTTTGTGTCCCATTCTCATGGATTTTAAGGAATTAACCATGAAATTCGACTAAGAGGGCCAACAATATAAGTTCTAAGGCATCACCGTCAGTGCCCCGGAGATCATCAGTTCCCATCGCATGGAAAAATTGCTCAAAAAAGGTCATTCTGACATTATTTCCCAACTCCATGCCATACAAGCAAATAAGACACCCTATGTGCC
>JZKD02S0304693.1:0-18297 GCA_000966675.3 Picea glauca | reverse complement strand
AACATTGCTCTTAGTAATCAAAGTGCTCTTTCTGGTGTTATTTTGGTATCATTTTGGTATTAATGTGGTGTTGTTCTAGTTATATTGTTGTTCATCTGCAATTTCTAGCTAATTATTTTTGTTCTGCATACTATTTTATGTCTGGAATATTACACTTTTCATCAACATCATATCCATCCAACACATTGTTGTCGTTGGCCTCATCACTTGGCTACAATGGTGTATCACAGGCTATTGCTTGGTCTTCCTCTACGCACATATCCTCAAAATGGCTAGATGCATGCTCCTCCACCTGTCCTTCATGCTCATTTCCCTTTAATTTTTTCCCTATGCCTTTAAAGGAATCCTTGTCCACATTCTTGGGCCAACATCCGTACTTGAGGGTGAAATAGATTTTAAAGGGAAAAGATGCATCTAGATCTCCTCCCCCAATTCTAGATACTCCTAGTAGTTGTAAGACATGTTTTTAATTGTTGTTGGCATCCTCGAGATTTCAGCCACAAGCTCTAGATATTTATCCTTCTCGCTTAACCACATGAGTGCAAACCTTACTACCATCCTTCTTATACCTGTATGTACACAAGATGATTTCCTTCCCACTATTTTTCCTCAAGATGGAAAGATCTCCAGCTCTGATACCACTGTAATATCCACAATATATTTTAGGCTAATATATTATGTTTTATGTTGTGCTTTTTTTGTTTGTTTTTGGAAAATACAATGTTTTGAGCTGATTGTCAACTTTTCAAAAAATAATTGATTGTATTCTCATAATGGACATCTTGACAAAAACATTTCATTCAACTAAAACTCTCATGAAATACAAGAGACAATGTTGGCACTTTATTTATGAATGAGAATCCAAACAACAATACAATCACTATTCGTTGTTATAACAACAACAATACACTAATGACACACACAAATAACAAAACCAAAACCTGGACCATGCCAATGCCTCTTCCTGTAGGTGATGCATCCCTCTCCCATGACTATCCAAGGATCAAAGCACCACAAAAGCCTCTACCCAGCTCCATGCTATCCTTCCACATCCAAGGAATAGCCTCATGTCTCCTTTCTTCTAGCTCTTGGTGTGATGTAATCCTCGTGGCCTCCTCCCAAAAATCCTTGCGACTTGTAGAAACTCTGGACCGTCTCAAAGAGGCCCCCACGATGCCACCACAAGTTATTTTGGCTCTCAATAAGCCTCCATGGTTCTCTTGGTCTCATGGTCCAACAAAGGGAATAGGGTCGAACCTTCTAGAAACTCCACGGGTTTACAGAAAAGGAATTCGACCCACTGAGAAGCCCAAGAAATCCTCTTATGAGACAGTTGCAACCTCCTCAAAACCTTCATGGTCTGTACAATAGATGGATCGGTTCTCAAGCGAGTCACAAAAGTCTCCCCCCTTCTTCCTAGTGCCACGACCTGGTAAATAGAAAAGATTGACCTCCTTAAGAAGCTCCACAAACCCTCCAAGACAATCAATACACTCTAGACTGAATATAAACAATAAGATGAAGCTCCAATGGAAACCCTAGATGGATTTCCTCTAGATGTTTAGCTAGGGTGTATATTGCACCACCGAAACCAAACTAGTAATGGAAAGGTTTTGTCAAAACCCCAACAAAAACTCGGCTCACCAAAGCACTCAAATAAGAGATCAAATCATCATGAGGAAAGGTGAAGTGTTACCCTTCCTTTATACTTCTCTGAACCCCTTCTAGGTCTTTCTTACCTTTGACCAAATCCACATGAAGATTAAATTCACTTTATAACCCTTTTTAAATCCCCTTTTAATAACAGAAAGTGATTAATTGGTTTATAAGACATTCTCGTATGTCAAAAATCTCTTTTTCATCATTCCAACCTTTAGATATTTCCATCTCAGTTCCAACAAGCTATTACACTCATGTATCCCTTCAAATAATATGGTCCCAATAACACATTTACTGTATTTAATTAAATTATTCCCAATAATAACCAAAATTATGGAAATCAACAGAATGCCATGGAACCAAGAGTGGATTGAATGGAAATGATCATGATGATGAAAGATGGTGAATGGACTAGCCTGGGCCCCATATAACTCCTCCAAATTGCATGAGCTCACTATTAAGTTCACTTTACTCCTCTGGCCAGGCTGACATAAATTCACAAGGTCGCCTTTGACTATGGAGCAGAGGAATATGAGAATGGGGACATTATAGATCTATATAGACCTTCCTCATTCATTCATTCATTCATATTTAACACAATTGATAATAAAAGAAGGTTCTATTTACTCCATTTTACTCATGAATTCAACATTCTTTCATTTAACCAAATCTCCAACATAAACAAAAACCAATTTATCATCATTATTAAATAGACAATAGACATGGCAAACAAAAACACTTATCTGTTCAGTAATGATTCTAACTAGCCAACTGAATGAGGGGAAGTGCCTTTCCACCCAACCGTAGGTTATGTTTCATTGCGCTTTGCTACAACATGCCACCCCTGTGCTAGGTCATGATACCACAAGAGGACTAACTCATCTGACTGCCAAATCAAGAAATGGTTCAAGAAGGTTACTCTCCTTCACTCTACTGACAAAAAGAGAAGTCCCCCTCTTCATACTGAGCTCAGGTCTTCCACAAGTTTATTAGGCACCTTCTCAAATGGATTTCCTTTGCACAAGGGAGCCCCTTCTCTCCTACGCAATCCATTAGTGGTGTCCTAGAAAACTAATGTCAATATTCTTAGCAAAGCTCCCCCAAATTGGGACAGATGGAAACTGCGATTTTTTGTTGCTTCAAATTGAGACAGATAATGAAATTAAACAATCCAATAGAGTTCATTTTCCGCTTCCTCATCTTAGCTTCCTTTTTCTCTTCCTCATCTAAGCAATACAGACCCACATCGATCATTTTGCAGATTGCTGATTTAGTCTAAGTTTTCAAAGTTTTATGTATAGGGAAATTGTTATAGTGATAGCAATTTAAATATTATAAAAAATAATTAGCTTAAAGAAAAAGATTAACATTGCTAAAATAAATAATAATTATTGTGACCTTCCTACTAAAACTAGGAAGTGAAAAAACCTAAAACACCATGGAGAACAAAGAAAGAATATATAACTTGGTTGATACTAAGAAAGTAGAGGATGAAAACACTTTCTCTTCATTAATTTCTTTTCAATTTTATTAAGGTTTAACAAACCAAAGTTGGTTTGTGTGGAAAGTTGTCTTAGCCATCAATAAATAAATTTATTGAATGGATTTATTAGAAATTCCATTTGTTAACTGTATTTTAAATTTAGTATGAGGATAAGATATACATTAAAAAAAAATTAAAATAAAACTCTTCCTAAAAAAAATCATAATAATAAAAATTAAATAATAATAAAAAAATAAACCAAATAAATTCATTAAATTTAATGTTCTAATTAACCCCAAAAAATTATCTCTTTATTTTTTAGTTTTTTTCTATACTTAATAACTCTAACTTTAGTTTTTTTATATACTTAATAACTCTAACGTTAAATTAAATCTATATTAATACTCTACATAAAAAAAAATCAACTCTAACGTTAAATTAAATCTATATTAATACTCTACATAATAATAATAAAAAATAAAATAAAATAAAAAAAAATCAATATCTTTTTAAACTATCAATATCATAATCCTTAAAAAAAAAAAAATTACAAATTTCATAATTTTTAATCTTTTTAATTACAAATTTCACCTATAATTAGGATAACATTGACGACATTATAAAAACAAAACACTTTATTATTTTTTTAAGCTAAAACTTTAGATAAAAGAAGAACTAGTTGCGAAAATTGATATTGATTAAAAACGTTTTTACCTGAAAACTACAGGTAAAATATGAACTAGTTGCCTTCATTCCTTTAAATATATGAAATCAAAAGGATAAACCTTCATATTCAATTCTTTACATAGGTTGAAAAACCTCTATCCACATAGATTGAAGAACTTGAAATCACATAAAGGACAACGCTTCATATTGAGCTCTTCAATCAGGGTGAAATACCTCTTTCCACATAGATCGTAATCTCTGCTACATTGAAGAACTTAAAAAATATGAACTGTTACATCCCTTGTCTGACCACAAATTGAGCACCTGATATTTTGAGATCACATCCAAATAAAAAACTACTCTACTTTTGATTTGCCATATTTCCACCAAATTCACTGGTCATATTTCCACCAAATTCAGTTTTACTTAATATGTGGAATTCTATATCTTTTACGTTCTGAAGATCCAATATTTTATAAATATAAACATTTAATGCTCACGAAATATATATTCTGTAATTATGACAAGATTTTACGATATGTGCCATGGTGAGTTTTGAATGGCTCCGAATTTTATTGTTTGTTATATTGACGAGTTAGATCCCAGAAATTATATTTTATTAAGAAAGTTATCGGCATCCCAGACAACCGATGAAATCCGACACTATTCATCCACTTTCTTGTTACATCAAAATCTTATATTCTTCCACTTCCTCGTTACATCATCATTATTGATTTGGAAGGGTCGAAGTTCAAGCCCATAGATATCCGGCGTGTGTTCAGATGCAATCACGGCCAATAATACTAAATGCCAGAACCTACTTTTTCCCATCGCATTACAATTTTTTAATTTTTTTTACTATATAAATAATAATGTTCTAGATTTAATATTCAGGTTATTGTTGACAATTTAAGGCGCATTCTGTATCGGTAGTCACCGAATCACTAAATTATTATGGACATAATTTACTTTGACATTAAGAGCCGCACAATATCAATGGTTGACAGATATTTAGACATTTAAATACCCAACTCTCCTATTGTACTGGCAGTCAACTACGCACGACTTCGACATTTAACTACCCAACTTTAGACATTTAAATCTAATAGTCTAGTTGTTTTAGACGTTTTACTTTTTTGGTTGTTTTAAGGTAATTTTTATTTGTTTGATTTTAAACTTTTTGGTTGTTTTAGACGTTTTACTTTTGGTTGTTTTAAGGTAATTTTTGTTTGTTTGTTTGATTTTAAACTTTTTGGTTGTTTTAGACGTTTTCTCGACATTTACATCACTCACCCATTTCCAACAAAAAAAATTTAAAAGTTACAACGTTGAGCCAACGCCCATTTAAATACCCAACTTTCCTATTGTACTGGCAGTCAACTACTCACGACTTTGACAGTAGTAATTAATTCAGGCCTTTTGCCTTAACAAAATAAATACCCCATTCCTCCTCAAGTTTCCCGTGAGTTTAATTGTTCTTCCACTGCTCTCCTCTGGCTGTTCTAAGTTCGGTTGCGTGGAAATACAATCTGATTTTAGCGTTTTGCAAAGAGAAGATGGTGAAGGAAGATGAATTACGTCGGCTTGAGGTTAATGTTGAGGGATGGGCTGCCAGGGACGACTCTGGCATTCTGTCGCCCTTCAACTTCACTCGCAGGTTTCTCTTATTTCATCTTTTATGACAAATGAAAAACTCAATATCAGTTTTCTTGTTCATCACATTATGATCATCAGCTGTTTGAACAGAAACAACTGAAGCTCATTTTCACTGTTTCTCTTCAGCCCTGCGTTATGCTTCTGGACTGTGAAATCTAAGAACGTTTAGCTTCATTTATTTTAATTTGTATTGGCAGGAAAACAGGATCGCATGACGTAACTTTCAAGGTCAAGTACTGCGGAATCTGTCACTCTGATCTACACCAACTTCGGAACGAATGGAAAAAATCCCAATACCCAATGGTTCCAGGGTATTGTTTCGATACTTTTCTTTGTTGTTCATTTTTTATAGATTTAAGAGGATTGATGCGGTTAAAAAAAAATCCTCAGAACTTTAAATCAGATGAAAACTAAATCCCACACTGACTAATTGACCTACTTCCCAAACTATATCCCACACTGATTAATTGACCTACTTCCCGTTATCCGCTTTATTTTGTATCCTGATTTTCAATTTATATGGAATATTAATTTGCATTTAACTGTACGAAATTGCAGCCACGAGATAGTAGGGACTGTGATTGAAGTGGGATCAGAAGTGAAGTACTTCGCTGTTGGAGATCGCGTGGGCGTTGGCTGCATGATTTGGAGCTGCCACCATTGTGTTTCTTGTAGTGAAGGGCAAGAGCAGTTCTGTGAGAAGGTTGTTGCCACCTATAACAGCATTGACGTCGATGGCTCTCCCACCTTTGGAGGTTACTCATCCTTGATGGTTTGTGACCAAAGGTATAATTAGTTTCACCGATTCATGCACATACTCTCTCTCTCTATATAGAAAATTGTCATGTTGCCCAAATACTGTTCTAATCAATTCAATAGTGTGTAATTAAACAGGTTTGTAGTGAAGATCCCAGGGAGTCTCCCGTTTGATGCAGCAGCGCCACTGCTATGCGCAGGAATAACTGTATACAGCTCCATGAAATATTTCCAAATGACAGAACATGGAAGAACCCTTGGTGTGGTGGGTCTTGGCGGTTTGGGACACATGGCTGTCAAATTTGGCAAAGCATTTGAACTGCAAGTAACTGTGATCAGTACATCGCCTACAAAGGAAAAAGAAGCCAGAGAGGATTTGGGGGCAGACCACTTCCTCATTAGCAAAGACCAGAAACAGATGCAGGATGCAGCTAAGTCCCTGGACTACATAATTGACACAGTCTCTGCTGACCATCCCTTGCAGCCTCTCCTCGATTTATTGAAAGTGAATGGGAAATTGGTTTTGGTTGGTGTGCCTGAAAAGCCTCTTTATTTTCATCCTGCGACCCTCATATTTGGCAAGTTCTCTTGGCAACAGTTCTCGGCTTCTTTCTGCATGCCATGTTATGTGATTCATTTAAGCTTACTCTATGGATATGGATGGACTTTCTCTTTGGCTGTTTCATGTGATTGATTTTCAGAGGAGGTTAATTAAGCGATTGGTGTTTTTCCATTTGTTTGGTGTTTGCAGGTCGGCGATTTGTAGCCGGGAGTTTGGTTGGAGGAGTGAAGGAAACTCGGGAGATGTTAGACTTTTGTGCAGAGCATAACATTTCTTGCGTGATAGAGAAGGTTCCAATGGATTATGTCAATACGGCAATGGAGCGATTAGGAAAGGGAGATGTCAAGTACCGTTTTGTAATCGACGTCGATCAGAGCTTTTCAAAGTCCAACAGCTAATTTACTGAGATTGAGATGCTGTTCTTGTTATTTTCATAAATAGAATTAGCTCGCATACTCTAGAAGAGAGAAGGATATATGGCAGCAAAGGATATTTTAGTGAGATAGTAGTAAGATGAACGTTTGGAAGGTTTTTAGTATGTTATGGTAGCAAATGATATATGTAGTCGGATCGCAGTAAGATGAATGTTGTTCAAGTTTTTAGTGTTTCAAAATTATTCTACATTTATGTTTGTACTGCTACTTCCAAGTTAACACACTATCATATTTATTTTTAAGTGAAGTTCAATGAATACCTTATACTCGATTCAGAGTGAATCGAGGATGTCAGAGTAATTTTATATATTTCTCACTTCAATTACTATTACGATATATTTTGTCAATCGAGGATATAAAAGTAATTTTATATAATTTCATTAACCATAACAAAATTTTCATTAATCATAACAAAACACGAGAATACTTATATCTTTTACTCTTCTTCATTTGCACTTGATCCTGACAAGGTTATGTGGAATTTGGAAACCCTAGTATACTTAAGAGGAGATTTTTTTCACAATCTAGGCATGTAAAAGATGAATATAGAGAACATACCATTTCTCATGCTCATGTAATTAGTTAAATAATGATAAATTATAAATTTACAAATTAACTACCTACATTTCTTAATGTCATCCCAAGCTCATTTTTTCTAGAATCATTGGGTAGTGTTGAAAAACATAGTTGTTCTTATTGGTGGATCTTCATGTGTTTATGATTACTACACACATTTCCAAAATAGACAAAAAAACAGCACACATAACACATACATATCTACATACCTATGGTCATTCAAGAATGGTCTTCCTTGGCATTGTTTGTAATTGGAGGTTTGTACCAACAACTAAGTTCATAAAGTGGTATATAGCTTCTATAACATACCCGCCTAAAACTAAATTTAAAATGCCCCATACATATAAAACAACCAAGAGACAACATGTCCATAATTTAACATGCATCTAACAACATAATATAAATCCATGAATGCAACTCTTCCAACAAAACAACAAACACACAACATTCAATAAAACACAAACAAAGTGAAAATAACATCATAAACATAACATTAAACTAATCTGTTTATAAAATAACCAACTAACTTTTTACAAAGTACGTTCTTCCTAGCCATAGGCTTGCTACTTATTTCCTTTCAATAGAAAGCCACCCTTGAGTTGAGGCTATGAGTCCACAAGGAAGTTAACACAGTATCATATTTATTTTTGAATGAAGTTCAATAAATACCTTATAGTCGATTTTGTGAATCAAGGATGTAAAAGTAATTTTATATATTTCTCACTTCAATTACTACATTATGATCGATTTTGTGAATAGAGGATATAAAAGTAACTTTATATAATTTCATTAACCACAACAAAATTTTCATTAACCATAACAAAACAAGAGAATACTTTATTATCTTTTACTCTTCATTTGCATTTGATCTTTTCTTCATTTGCACTTGATCTTGATAAGGTTGTACATGGAATTTGGAAACCCTAGTATACTTGGAGTGCTTGAAGTGGGGATTTTTCTCAAAATCTAGGCATGTAAAAGATGAATATAAAGAGAACCTAGGCATGTAAAAGATGAATATAGAGAGAACCTACCATTTCTCATGCTCATGTAATTGGTTAAATGATAATAAATTATAAATTTACAAATGAACTACATACACTTCTTAATGCCATCCCAAGTTCATTTTTTCGAGAATCATTGGGTAGTGTTGAAAAACATTGTTGTTCTTATTGGTGGGCCTTCATGTGCCTATGACTTTTTGGATAATCTAGGTGACAAAAGAACATAATTAGAATTACTTTATAAATTACTTGAAAATTGAACCAAAAACCACAAACATAGCACATACCTATATCTATATACCTATGGTCATTCAAGTAGACCATCATGATCACTTCTAATATTAATGGTCTCCATTAACTTCTCATGGTCAGACTCTGCTCCTCTCTTGCTATCTAAAATCAACATGTAAAAACCTTCCCATATGAATTTACTTTTTCCCAAGCAAGTTGACTTTCACACTCCCTAATGTTGATTTTTACTTCAGCCCCATGCTCTCAATAACTAA
Organism: Picea glauca; assembly: GCA_000966675.3. Classification (NCBI taxonomy): domain Eukaryota; kingdom Viridiplantae; phylum Streptophyta; class Pinopsida; order Pinales; family Pinaceae; genus Picea; species Picea glauca. Next base: position 8,995 of record JZKD02S0304693.1, on the reverse strand, counting down.
GGGATGTGACTTATCGCACCCACCCTCTTACATGAATTCAATGATTGATCCCTCATACACTCAAGAGGAAAATTAGAAATTAAAGATACATTAATTTAGGATAATCACATGAATTTTCCCTTGGATCCCCCTTTTCCTCCCTCTCTTGTGGAATCATATCCCCCCCATCATTACCATCCCTCTCTTACCACAACCAATGATTATTATTTTTATTAATTATTCTAATGTACATAATACACAATTCGACCCTCTTCCATATTAATTAATATGGGTTCTTCACCCTAAAAATATTGGTTTACTAACCTAAATCACCTTTATACAGTTACATTATAATTTTTGGGGATTAAAATTGGGGATGTTACATCCCCTCCCCTTTATTTTTGCACTATCCTCAGTGCACAACACCCTACATGTGTACATACATATCGTAATGTTAGGCTCTCCAACCTTTAATCAACATATAGGCTCTTCGACCTAATATCACATAGGCGTTCCAGAACAAACATAAATACATAGGCACTCTGGCCCAAAAACCATAGATACATAGGCACCCGACCCAAAACACATATCTACATAGGCACTCCGGCCACAAAACCACATATACATAGGCACCCTAGCCTAAATTGTGAAAAATGATTTCACAAATCATCATTTTGGCAGTAGTTCCAACCATCAGTCTCTCATTATTCATGTTCTCCATTTCTTTCCTCTATCTTTAGCTACAATATCTTTCATTCTTTGTCAATTCCCACAACAATTACAACCAACAAACTCTTGTTCCCCTCAACCTGCATAAACCAAGGAAGTGTAACCTATTTTCTACATTGCAATCCCTCATGTTGTACCACTTCCCTTCCAGGGCTCTAACATAATGTAGGACATGAAATCTTTGAGTTGTAGCTCCATAAACTCCAACTGTGATAATGGAATCTCCAAACTTTCAAATAGTTGCAATTCAACTTCCTGCACTACATCTTAACACAACTTTGATGGAAAGAAATACAAAACATGACATACAATGTCATGCAATTGTCCATAAAAATAAAAAATAACATAATGGCATCAACTTAAACATATGTAGCAACGATTAAGCAGACATACAAAAGCACACAGTCCCAAAAAACACAAATGAAAAAACGTCATTCAGGCACAACATTGAATAAGCAACAATGAATAAGGAAAAACTTAGAATGCACTATACAACAATTAAACCATATTTCAACATAATTAACAAAGTGAATTTGATCACTTATTCATGTGGCTATTGCTCTATTTCACAAGCGACCAAGACAAGAATTTCTCTTGTTTTCCTTTCTAACACACCCTCATGATCCCAGCCACCATGTCATATGCATTTCTTGATTTCCCTCTCCCTTTCCATCCTCACTCTCCAGTATCAGACATCCCCTTCCCCGCTACACAATCCCTCATGTGATCCATCATTTTCCAAGGTGTTCATGCACAAGGGGAGTGCCAACTCACTACTAGGATTTCACTGGAAATTTGTAACCTATGGAAACGATATGGTTCAAATGTCCTAGCAATATCCTTCTTTTTGATCTTTCAATTTCAATTACCATCATCTCATCTATATCACGCATACAAAATCATCATGAGATATCATCACAATGATTTTCAATTATTAATTTTCAAATCTGTTTCATATAGGAAATCCAATTTCCTAAGCATGAGATTCCTTCTCATAACTGTTTGGCTCTTGTAGGAGTAGGAATTAGTCTTGTTCATAGGTATGCATTTTGTGACTTCTCTTGTATACCTGGCTTTCCAAATCTTGTACTTGATATATAAGTATGGGAACCTTGTCGTCTGATGTTTGGGGGAAATGAGCATGATCATCCTGGTGAGCACTTGTTGGATTTTCACAAGTGTATGCATAGGATAAATATTTATCATGAGGATGTTCCTATTAAAATGTTTAGATTTTCTTTGGAAGGACATGCTCATGAGTGGTGTAGAACCCTCCCTATTGCTAGAATTCATTCATTGAAATATTTTCATAATGCATTCAATGGTTATTGCAAACATAGGTATTATGTTGATCTGATTTATGAGGAATGTTGTATAGAGTTTGATATTTTATCTATAAGATCTACCAATTTTAAAGATCAGGGTGCTAGTAGTGAAGGAATTGTTGAAGAAGTAATTTTTCCTCACATTCCTCAACCAGTTTCCAATGTTTTTCAAAGTGATATACTTTTCCAGGAAATTGGAATAGAAGCAAATACGCAGAAAAATGAAATTGGCAGCAGTCATGAAACTGGAAATATGCAGAGACAATCCAAACCCCAGCTGGAACAACATGAAGAAATAACTGTCCTTGATGCAATGGTAGCTGATTTGGAGGATTTTATCAGCCTGAGTTATGCACCTTTTATCTCAGAACAAAAGGATAGCATAATACTTAATGTAACAGATTTTTCACATGAGTTGTCTTATCTTCTGAATCGGCTAGGATTTCACCATGAGCTCCATGATCCAGTAGATTTTTTAATGGACACAGTTTTTTAGAAGGCCCTTATGTTGCAGCTTTGTATTTGATAAGAATTTGCAGCTGTAAGTACGAACCATTGATGAATTTTCTGTTGCAAAGGTTATATTATTTTTATGCTTTCATCTGCAATATACAAGAAACTTGCTTTACTAGCCAAATGATTGCATGGCTTCACTGGAAATCTTATTATACTTAAGAAAAGAAGCTCAACTGGATAGAATAGTGTAGGAATGTATATAAATAAGCTTTCTATGCAAGCATTTGGTTTTCATAGAGTGTGTTTTAGTTATTTGGTATGTCAGTTTTCAACAATAAGCAAGTGCACTCAAGGCATGAACAATTCACAGTTTGCAGCGCAAATTGATTGTTGAACATCATAGACAAAGTACATGTTGCATGGATGAAATGGATAAGGCATCTGGTCTACAAATCTTCTTGGAGCCTCACAGGGAGGTTTCCATCCTCTATGGAGCCAGATGTTAAGACATATGATGTATAGGTCTTGATGTCATAATATTATCCATCATGATAAGGATAAGCCCTCATGAGTCACACCTTGTTTTCTTTTTCATCATTACCTTCACATGTCATAGCTCCAAATTATACAGAAGGTCTCTTTTTTTTTTTCAGTATCCATTTGCACAAGTGTCAATTCAAGTTAGGTTTGTGTGTTTCCAACTCACTAGGAGAGTTTGCAACATACTCCAAGTACATTTTTCTCTCATCTCTCATCATTGCTTTAAATGATCATTTCAAAAAAACGATTTTATTGTTGTCAGGGCCTGCAATTTAACCTCTTTTTTCATGAGTTATATCATCAAATCCATTAACAACCTCCTTGAACTATGCAATCTATGTTTGAAATTGGCACTGCGAACTGGCTGAAGAGGAGGGTTGTAGGTTGGATAGGTTGCAGGCACTCCTATTCAAACTCACATAAATTAGTATCAAGATTAGGTATACCAGTGCGCCATGAATATTTTCATGCTGTTTAAAGGCTGAGAGAATGGTTTTTGATGTTTTATCATTGGCACTGCGAAATGGCATTGCGAACTGGCAGACAGGGGCGATGCGAACTCATTTCATGTAGCAACTGCTTCTAAATATTTGATCATGAATCCAAAATGGTGATGTGGGGTTTTTTGAATTTTTTTGTGGAGGAAAATGAGAATGGCATTGACTTGCTGATGGAATTTTATCCTAACCCAGTTCGTAATTCGAGAGATATAATTAAAACACCAGTGTGTTGCAAACTGGTGCTACAAACTCTTTGTTTTGCATAGTTGTTGGATATTCGCCTTGTTTGGAGGTTTCTAGCTGTCAAGGAAGATTAGAATGGTCTCCTAGGAGTTATTTGGACATGTGTTCAATATCCAGATCAATTAAAATGACCTGTTTCAAAAGGAATTTCTCAGTATAGACAAAATCCCCCCCCAAAAATAGGAATTGTTAGGCTTTTGTTGAAATATTTTGTAACAAGACTCCTAAATGGAGGAGCATCCTATGTAACTCCTTGGTTTCTAAATCCTTAGGGTAGATAGAGATTATTCACTATAAATGAAAGGGTTTTTTATGAGAAAAGGGTTGGATTCATGTTCCAAGAGAGGAGAGAGTTATAGGGGCAGTTTATCTGTGTGTGACTGTGAGTTTGAAGGCATGCTATTGTTAATACATTTCTTCCATTGAGGATTCATGAGAGTTGTCTTATCAACATGTTTTATTTTTATTTATTTCTCCTTCATCTCACTTGAATAAAATTGCAGACTATGAAGATCATGGTGGCCTGTGATTAGGAGATTCATGAGCTGCAAAGGATTTGCAGTGATTGCCTTTTAAATATTGTTTTGTTCAAGTATTCTTCAATCCATTTGATAGAGAGGATCTATGTTTTGTTAACATTTTGCTTTATGTTTTTTTCTCTCCATTCTTCTACCTGATAGTATATAAGCTTTGTGTGATGTGAAACTCAAATGCCTTCAATCTGCAGGATGTTATGACTCCATGCCCAATGGAATGCCTCTGCAGACACTTTGTTTCCCTTTTTATTTATCTTTATTACTGATCCACCTACCATAAAATTGATTTTATTATTTACATTATGATGGGTACTAGGCTTGCACTTACAACAGTCAAAGTGTGACTTTTAGTGCTAACAAATACATTGGTGATCGTTGCAAGAGAAATGAGCGCTGAAATTTTGTGTACACAGGTAGACGAGAATGTTTCCATACCATGGGTCATCGAATGAAATGAAGAATAAATGTTAATCTGGGGATTTCTCATTAATAAGGGTGTCCTTGGTGTCTGATGGGAGGTCGATGATCAAATCTGCAAGGACAAGTTCCTTATTAATTTAATGACTTGTGAACTCTATATCATATTTCTAAAGGATTACGATCCATAGAGAAAAATTTCCATTGATTTGGTGACAACTCTGTAATTAGTGCATTGGGTTGGAGTCTGCCATGACCTTGGTGGTGAGAACTAGGATGTAATGACATAGTTTTTGGACTGTGAGAATAAATATTAAGGCCCTTTTTTTCTTCATGATTGTATTTCAAAGGTGGCCCTAGGATGTTTTTACTAATGTAGTAAATGACATTCTCACACTAGTCATCACCTAATTGCACTAGTACTCTTGCAGTTGACAACTCCAAGGTTGACAAGTATAGGATGCAATATTTTTCGAAGTCTGGTGCACTAATCAAGGGGGATTTAGAGAGAGTATCTTTTAATGAGTCAAAAGATACATGATTATGTTGATCCCATTTGAGTGGGATATCATGTCATAATAAGCGTAAGAAGTCATGGGTGCGATTTGCATAATTAGGAACAAAGTGGCATAGGAAGTTGAATTTTCCTTGAAGGATTTGTAATTGGTTCAAAGTTTTGGGGGGAGGGATCTCATTGATGGATTAGATGTTGAGAGGGTCCATAGTGATTCCTTGTTGAGAGACAATAAACCCAAGTAACAACTTGACCGTGACACATAAAAAAGGCTTGAGGGAGTTTAGGCAGATATTATACTGACGACAATGCTGAAAAATAATTCGTAAGTCCTCTAAGTGTTGGGATTGCTTCTTGGACCGAGTGATGAGGTTTCCCAAGTAATTCAGGATGAGATGAGAGAGATCATGGAAAACATATGTCATGGCTCCATCGAATGTGGCACCGACTTTTTTAAGACTGAAGGGAATAACACAATAGGAAAATGTGCCCCATGGGGAAGTAAAAAGGGTTTTGTGTTGATATTCTTGAAAGATTTGCACTTGATTATAGCTAAAGAATCTATCCATAATTGATAGGACTTTATTCCTAGTGAAAGCATCAATATCCCGATCGATGAAGGGAGTGGGGAAATTGACAAATTGTCTTTGGGACAATCTTAGTTAAGGTCTTGAAAGTCAGTATAGACCTGAATGGTTCCTTGCCTCTTGTTGATGAGAACATGGTTAGAGACCCAAGAAGTGTACGCAATGGGATAAATTAAACCGACAATACGTAAATTATCGATTTCGGCCTTAATATCCATGGATTTGGAAGGATGTGATGGTCATTGATTTTGGTGATTAGGGGAAATGTCATGCGACATATCGATTCCGTTTTTGAAAATGGTTGGGTGAAGACCTGGAATCTCTATGTATGATAAGGAAAATAGATCTTGATACTCCTAAAAAATATCTTTATAAGCTATGACTTCTTTGATGGAGCATGCAATGCCAAGAGTGATTTCTTTGACAATGTCAGGTTTTGTAGAAATGTCTATGTTGATTGTAGGGGAAATGTTGGCCATGGTCCCTTCCTCAAACATGTTGGGGGTAGGATTTGGGTCTTTGAACCAATCAATGTTCCCTGGAGTAATGAAATCCTTGGTTTCGATTGTGAACACATGGGTGTTGAAGCTGGTCTGAAAAATCTTCCTGTGACATGAAGAACGATTTGTGATGCATTGCATCCCAGGGATAGTCGAGTGTCATCATGGTCTCTAATATAGCTTCATATGATTGGAAGATGTGAGAAAACAATGAGTCATCGAAGGTATGAACAAGTGGGTGTGGCGTGGTGATGTTAAGTGTTTGATACAAGTTGTGCATGGCATTGGGGTTTGTGGAATTTTTTCATGCTGAGGATTCACAAGAGGATGGTGTTTTCCAGGGTTCAATACCCTCTTCCACAAGAATGATGGATTCAACAGAAGGGGAGGATTCGTCTCTGGATGAAATGTACCAAATGTGCACACACATGTGTGTTTCATGCTCTCTAGGTGGAGGACAAATTTCACATTGAGGACTTGTTGGTGAATTGGGTGGATTTAGGGGAAAGCCCTCTGATTGTCACTGTATGGGTACATCATGTAGGTACAAGGGTTAAAATAACTACTCTAAAGAAGGTATGATGGGATCAACCTAGGAGGGAAATGTAGTGTTCTAGGATGTGATGTTTGGATTGATGTTTGAGTACTTAGGAGGGTAGTCATGTGATGAATCCTATATTCAACAATAAGAGGAAACATATGTGTGAAATGACCCATTTGGTCACATAACACAAACAAGAACCTCAATTATTCATTTACCAATGTGGATATATAATAAATGTCAATAGTTTTAGCGTCAGTGGGGGATGCCTAAGAGGGATTTGGAAAATATGTTTTTTGGAATGATGCTAATGTTTCTTAGAACTGAGGTAGATTTGGGCTGTGATATGTGTAATGGCCATACTCTGAGCATATGGTGCATGCAAATTTGGTACACAAAATATTCTTGTGTGTGGGGGAAGGCTCCGCAGTAACAAAGGTGGTTGAAGCTACTAGGGTAGGGAGTAGTGGTGTCTCCATTCAAAGGTGAATTAAGTTTCATAATTCAGGGAGGGTGGGGAAGAGATTTGATCCAGATTTTATGAACATAACGAAATGAATATAGATTATTATTAAAATATTCTTAACAAAGACTAACAGATATACAGTAAAACTGGTTTCTATTCAATAAGGAAATAAGATGAAACTGTAAAATGCAGCGGAAAACATGCTTGCTAGAATGGTGGCAGCTTATTTATGAGAAGATATGTGACAACTGCGCTCATTCGCAAGAAGATGAGTACCATGAGGCTATGAAGGATTTTTTACAGTAAATAGGAATGTAAAAAACCCTAGACATCCAAAAACCTAACCCTAGGATATGAAGCACAAAAAGTCATGTGGGCCTCATTGGGGTAAGTTAGTACATCAACTTCCCAGGGTCATAACTTTTCCATACAATCTCCATTTTAGGCACACAATAGCCTGTTGGAAAGGTCTATCTAAGGAATAGACAAGTTTCCATTATACTTTGACTCCATTTATAGTCCAATTGTGGTGATCCCTAAAAACACTATTTAGGGCCTCAAAATGACCCTAAAAGTCACGGAGCCAAAAACTAGGAAAAAACTGCCAAACTGCCAAAATGATCCAGTTGGAATAGGTGGGAGGCCACCAAAATCCATCTGGATCAAACCTCCCCGCTTAGAAAGAAATGGTCTCCATTGCATTGAGTGCCCCCATCAGATGAGGAAATTTCTACTGAATTTGGCCTCGAGTGAGCCACTTGCCTTGGTGCAGGAGCTGCCCTGCTTTGACAACTCAATAAAGTTCGATCCTTTGATGGTGAGTACCCTTGACCTATGTGTCCACAATATGATCATTGGATTCCTTTTGTATGCAATCGAGGTTGAGCTCTATTGGTGTCAATTGTTCTGTTATCTCTGAGGTGTCCAATAATGGTGGGAAATAAGGTCGAAGGAGATCCACATTGAACACTGGGTGTAGGCCAAGGAAAGGAGGAATGTTGAGCTCAAAATAATTATCACCCACAGCCTTGGTGATGGTGTACAACCCACAACGGAGTGGGATAAGCTTTTGATGGGCCCCTGTAAGGTGTTCTTTCTTCAAGTGCAACCAAAATTTGTCGTCGACCTGAAACTTATGTGGCACCCGGTGTTGATCATGGTGCCACTTTTACTTGTCATTGGACTTCTGTAGGATATCCTGAACTTGTTGGAGTATGTTCTAGATCCACTCAATGAACCGGGTGGCTTTTTCATCTTTATTTGAAGTAGGATATGAGTCAACCAAGGTGACCACAAGGGGTAGTGCAACATCTATGGGACCCAATGGCTAGAATCCCAAACCCACCTGAAAGGGGCTATGGCTAGTTGAGCTATGCAGGGATTGGTTGTAGCTATGTTGAACATAGGGAAGACTCTCATCCCATGTGAGAGGGTTCTTGGAATTATACATGCGCAAGATATGCACAATCATTCGATTTACGACCTCGGTTTGGCCATCTGTTTGGGGGTGGAAGGCTATGGATTTGGTGAGCTTGGTGTCCAATAGTTGTTAAGCCCTAATATTGGCTCATTACCCCTTAATTGGGGCATATTATATTAGTAATGTTATTTTATTTAAGTCGGCTTTAGGCCATTAGTTGTAATTATACCTCCTAGTCTCCT
>JZKD02S0304638.1:0-19846 GCA_000966675.3 Picea glauca | reverse complement strand
GGGTATTCGGTTGTTCTATGTGCAGGTACTTGATCAACATCTCTCCACATCACTCCTTCAGGTATATACTCAGCACTGGCATGTAGTCTCTCCCACTATATTGCATTTACATTCCGGTCACACCCTCTGATATTTGCCTTTAGGGTCCTCATTCCTGGCTCTGCAGTACCCACACCTCCATTTTACATATCCGGTACTGCAACCCGGTAGCATCCTCACCCACATGAGTTGTCCCATTCATAGCACCCTTTTTTTTGCACTTTTGACACTCATGCCGTTTTTTACCCTTTCAGGGATGGGAGTCCCGGTAGTCGTACATCATGTCGTAAATTAACCACATACTTCTTCTCCTCATATTGCTAGCTTCCCATATGGACTCCCAAATCATCGCTTTATGGTTATGTTCTTTTTTACCTGCACCTCCGCAGGATCATGAACCCACCATTTCACCCACCATCAGTTTGCCCATCTGCGAACCTATCTCCATTTCACCAACCTCATACATAAACTCGCCAATAGGGCCCCCACCCTTCATCAGTTTCTCATGACAAGTCTTCCCTCCTTGGGGCATACATTTGTTACACTGGGGCACCCGTTTCTGTATTTGTACATTTTTCCCAAAAAATTATTTATTATTTATTATTTATTGTACAAACACCTTTACCTTCAGTCAGTACATTCTTTGTCGTCACCGTTGGAGACTTGCCCTTTTTGGCCATACGCAACCCATGTCACCCTTGGATTGGAGAAGTACTTATCATTGACCCTTGCCGACATTGTCCATATCTTCAGAGCACCCCACAGGTCAGTTACCTCTACCCTCTGAATTTGTTTACCTTGTCCCGCCTCTGGCACAACTCCGCCTTGGTCTTGTCATCCCCCTGACACTCGACCTTGTTACACGGTTGCAGCCACTGTTTCTCTCATATATCCTCCAACCAAGGGCAGTCTTGAGTCATCCCACTTCTTGACTTCGTCCATGTACCTCTGTCACTTCATCACCTCAGTAGATTCCACGGAGCACCTTTTTGCCTCTGGGAGTCGCGTTCCCCTTTTGTCGACATCATCACACTTTTCCAGAAGGGCAACAGTATCTTGATTCTCATTTCCTATGTTAATGAGAGATCTTGGACGGCACAGGGGGAAACACCATTGCTCCCTGCTGTCGTTGGTCCCCATAACATTCGACGCCAACACTCTCTCATGTTATGGTGGGTCTTACTTTGCGACTATTGCAGTTCTTTTTGTCANGGTTATGTTCTTTTTCACCTGCACCTCCGCAGGACCATGAACCCACCATTTCATCCACCATCAGTTTGCCCATCTGCGCACCTATCTCCATTTCACCAACCTCATACAGAAACTCACCAATGGGGCCCCCACCCTTCATCAGTTTCTCATGACAATTCTTCCCTCCTTGGGGCATGCATTTTTCACACTGGGGCACCCGTTTCTGTATTTGTACATTTTTTTCCCAAAATTATTTATTATTTATTATTTATTGTACAAACACTTTTACCTTCAGTCAGCACATTCTTTGTCGTCACCGTTGACGACTTGCTTTTTTGGCCATACGCAACCCATGTCACCCTTGGATTGGAGCAGTACTTATCATTTACCCTTGCCGACATCGTCCATATCTTTAGAGTACCCTGCAGGTCAGTTACCCCTACCCTCTGAATTTGTTCACCTTGTCCCGCCTCTGGCACAACTTAGCCCCGGTCTTGTCGTCCCCCTGACACTCGACCTTGTTACACAGTTGCGGCCACTGTTTCTCTCATATATCCTCCAACCAAGGGCAGTCTTGAGTCATCCCACTTCTTGACTTCGTCCATGTACCTCTGTCACTTCATCACCTCAGTAGATTCCACGGAGCACCTTTTTGCCTCTGGGAGTCGCGTCCCCCTTTTTTCGACATCAACACACTTTTACGGAAGGGCGACAGTATCTTGATTCTCATTTCCTATGTTAATGAGAGATCTCAGACGACACAGGGGGAAACACCATTGCTCCCTGCTGTCGTTGGCCCCCATAACATTCGACGCCAACACTCCCTCATGTTATGGTGNGGGACAAAAACATGTTTCGTGTGCGTGCGCGCGCCCGACGCGCGACTGTCCACATAAAAATCCGTGCATATACTAATACAGTGCATTAATTGCTTAAGTCGACCTCCCGACCGCCTGTGGACCGGCCCCCAAGACGATTTTACCCTCAGATCAGGGTCGGCTCTGCAAATTCGGCGAATTTATGGCTTAAGCAAACCCTAAACAGGCCCGTGTTTACACCGGAAGCTGGTTACGTGACCGACTGGAAATTGCTATAAATAGTTGTGAGGACTCATTGTTTCAGCAGAGAATTAAAAGCAGAGTTACGCTGTCCAGATGTATCAGAGCCTGGTCTTTGATAACCAGTCCATCAGCTGTGTAATCCCGAGTTCTCTCATCACCCATTTCTGTTCTCTTCATTTTGTAAGGAAGGCATTCAGTTGAGGATTCCCGAAGGACCTTCCGCTGGAGGGAAGAGGAACCATTATCCCTTTCTTTAGCGTGTGCTATGGTTTTTGCTAATAGATCAAGCCTTGAAACCATTGATAACTCCATTGTCTCACATTTGAAGTTTTTGTTTATTGTTATAGTGTTATTTGCTTTCCAGCTGTTAGATAGATTTTATTCTGTTTGGTTTTCTATTTTCTGTTAACCCTTTTTGCTCCACAGCATCCTGTTCTACCTTGTCGAGCCCAACAGGGAATGCCAGTGCTCCCATTTTTTCTCACCCGACGACGATTCGAGCACGAACACACATTACCACCCGCGCCTCCACCATCAACCCACGATGATTTTATGTTTAAACTCCTCTGAATATCCAAAGGCATATTTTTTGAAATTTGACTCATAACCTGAATTGAATGGCTGATGTGACATGGTAAGATCTTCCCTTTTTAAATTTATAGAACTTTTGTGAACAAATTCATTCTTCATGTAAGTGAATTCCAAAGCGTTCAAAGGAGAAGAGCAAGCAACTTGAGACTGTACTGACCCTTTTGATTATCAAAACCAAGTTTAACAAGATTCAGAGGTATGTATCCAATCATGTCAATTCATTGGTTACAATTTATATATGTTCATCTAATTTCATACACAGTCTCTAAACTATGCTCTAGTTGCATGAAGAATACCACCGAGAAAGCCAACCACCAGACGCTCGCTGAGACCACCAAAGCTGAAAGAACCAGATATAGGTGAAGGTTATTCTCCAGGGACCGTGAGGCAATTGGAGTATGCCCATAGGGTGGATCATGTCGTCAAAACAGCAACAAAGAAATCTTTCGTCCAGCCTCCAGCCTTTGGCGATACAGAGGCAAGCACAAGATCGAAGGAAGCGCTCCACATTTGGGGGATCTCTTCAACATAATTAGATGAGAAGAATAAGAGGAGTTGACTTATGTGCTAAAGGATTTAGAGAATCTGCGCCATTTGGAAAAATACTATCAGGACTACACACAGGCCATGGTATTTTTGAGAAGATAATTCCAGGATGCTTACAGAAAATTCACTATTGAGCAGCACCTTTTCACTGCAGGGATAGTCGATTTCCAAGAAGACACCCTTATGGCGCCAAAAACGTTCAAAGACATGGAAATATGGTATGAGAAGGCCCAACAAGCGTTGGAAAGAATCGATTACATCAGTGCGGTTCAAAAGGGTCGAGACGTCGAAGAGCACGACATTCGGGTGCTAAGAGACAGCAGTATCGACAGTATAAGCAAGTCGGATGAATACTGGGTGAAGATGGCCCAAGAAATTAAGTGGGAGATCCAAGATAAATGGGTTGATTGTGAAAGGAGTTGGACCAAGATCAATCAGGTGATGAGAGACATCGGTCTCCCAGAATTCAACACACCCAAGGACTTTGTTGACTTGCATGACATAGTCAAACTACATGTAGAACAAGACTCATCGTGGACTATGAAGATAGTAAAGGTGGAAAACATGGTGCCAGGTCAAAGTACAGTAGTTCATGGAGCACCCAATCAAGACTCGCACAGTGTTACAACAGTTAAGTGTTAAAGTAGTCAAGTATCGGCCATGGGCAGTGGAGATAAAGGAGATCATTTCGGCCCTGATGAACCAACACAGTTTTCTGTATGCCAACACATGTGAGGAACTCTTCGTCAAATGGTCAGAATATGAGAAGAGTCACCCACTCAAGTCAAACCATTTGATGACTCTTAGAATAGTGAGAGATGAAAGCGCCATGTGGCGATGTTTTGTTTTACTTAGCTTTCACTTTTGATAGTTATTTTTAGTTAATAATTTGTTATAAATAAGAGGATCGACCTGTTAGAATGGAAGTCAATGGTTTTTGCAAAGACCCTGATTTTTGAAATTGTAAAGAACTATTTCAAAACTACCTTAATTGAGAAGTCATGTTTAGGACTGGAGACAAGTTTATATTTTACGTCAAAGGCGTGTATGATTGGATCATAAGGAGGAATACTTCTGACTTTATCTCATGAATGGATGTTGTAATGAGTAAGAGTTTTTGAATCTATTGATAAGTTAGTTGATTCAATATTTTTATAGTTATTATCTCTAATGATGGAAAGAAAATCATTGTGTTAATGTGTGATTAGTGATTAGAGCTAAGGAAACTAATTTTCTTGCCATCGTTTTATTGCATGTATGTTTTCTTTCAATAATTGTATCTCAGTCAATAATTGAAATACCAGCAAGTTGATGTATTAGTACTAGACTTGTCATAGGTGTGAAAATCTTTGTCTGCATGCTTCAGAACAAGGGTTATCCTGAGCTCAGCCTTATTCAGTAGTTAATTTTCCCCTTTTATTTTACCCAGTTGGTTTATACCAGCACCTCTATTTTATCATACCCACCTATAAGAGAAAATACAAAAAAGAGAACGTTCAAACTGAAGGAGGAATTCTCATAAGAAGATATCATGTCAATCACTACATAAAGCCCATTGATTATTTGGCCAGATCGACAGATCTAGAGAACCATTACACTATCAAATACTACAGAGACTAATTGGGCCTCGGTGGTGGTTTTGGTTCCTGGTGTTGAGTTAAAGGGATTTTGGACCCCTCAACAAACCCCAAGTAACTCTTCAAGTGTTTGACAAGTGGGAAATAGATTTTTTTTTACCTATTAATCCACTAGTAAGAAGGTTAGGAGCTAGATACATCATTACTATGACAGAATACTTAACCAGATGGGAAGAAGCAGCACCAGTCAACGATTGTAGCATAGAGACAACAACTCACTTCTTATTTGAGCAGGTGATTACAAGATTTGGATGTCCCAGGATTATGATGAGTTACGAAGGCACCCATTTCATTAGTAGTACCATTCAAGCTATGACTTAGGAATTTGAAGTCTATCGCTAGAAGAGCACACCCTATCATCCTCGGTAAAATGGGACAGTAGAATATTTCAACAAGATTCTAGAGAATTAGAAAAGAAAATTTTCAAAAATATATAAAAAGTAGAAAAAGGAAGACAACAACAAGAAAAATGAGAAAAATACAAAAAGAGGAGGAAGTTGGTTGACTGGAAGAAAATGGGAAAACGTAGTGTGCAACAGACAATGAAACCAACGTGATAAGAAGTAAAAGTTACCACACGCAGTATATAATAGAAAGAAGGCAAACATAATGCATCGAGGATGAACCATGGGAGAAATTTGCAGTGCATCGAAAATTTGTAGCGCACTGGAAAATGGATCAAGGGTTGGAAAAGCAAAAACCAGTCATCGGGATAAAAAGGTGTGAACCGAGCATTTATGAAATTTAACGAAGCATGCCCAAGAAGATTTAGAACATTTATGGCAATAAATGAAGTGTCTCTAAGAATATTCATGACATTTATGACACCCCGTATATAACTGAAAAGCAAGCCAAACAACCTTGATTATGCATTTGAGCATATGCAGAGTTAAGGAGCATGAAGACAAGTGGTCAATAGGAAATTCTACATATTTTAGCAGCTGGATTTCAGTAGCAGAAGGAAGAATTAAAGAACATGGAACCACCAAAGGTTGATGCACCTAGCCAAGTGACAAGAAAAAAATGAAGCAGTCACAGGTCATCGTAGGAACCTGCAGAGGAAGAACAGAATACACAGTCGGAGGGAATCGTCAATGTTGATGTTATTCCTTCACCACAGGCCAAACCAATGAGCGCCACACTGGTAAAGGAGGGGGGGCAAGCTCTGGTGATGGTTAGGATGTAAATTGACTCACAAGACAGTGTTGGGGGTCAAAACCTATCTATGACAGGAAACCCACAACAACCATCCAAAGCCGAAGTATCCCACCAGACGAATGGCATCGACAGTGAAAGAATGGAATATGATGGGCTAGGGTCACAACCTATGGTAGGGTCCATGCAATAATATGAAGTGAAACTTGAAGATATCATGGGACAACCAGAGTCGAGTGGGGAAGAAATAGAACCAGAGGCTAGGACATCCAGCCTGCTAGCATAGAGAAAAGGTAAACATCCCATTGCGAGGTCCCCGAGCAAGCATCCTGAGGCCTCTATAATCTTATCACGTATTCCATATGGGGTGCAGATTGCACCAGGATTGTTGGGTTTCATCGAGAAATTAAGATATGCATACCACGATGTATCTCACACGAGCAAGTTCCTAGAATTTGCACAACAAGTTTACATGGAAATTCTGGGCATAGGGCCGCTAGGAGATCCGGTGTTGTAGCCGAAGAAATGGATAGTGGGACTGGTAAACACAGGGATACTTCATTTACTGGAGTTTCCTCATTTCAGTGGGGGGAAAGAGGTTAATAGTTGCATCAAGTAGTTACTAGCGGTCCTCCATGGAGGATTCTTGTGGATGGACAAACCAGTGTCCATCAATGTCAAGTTAATTTTGTTCATCACGGGCCTTGTAATATCCCCAAGTAGAACCCTAGTTGTAATTATGAATTNAATAAGAGGATCGACCTGTTAGAATGGAAGTCAATGGTTTTTGCAAAGACCCTGATTTTTGGAATTGTAAAGAACTATTTCAAAACTACCTTAATTGAGAAGTCATGTTTAGGACTGGAGACAAGTTTATATTTTACGTCAAAGGCGTGTATGATTAGATCATAAGGAGGAATTACTTCTGACTTTATCTCATGAATGGATGTTGTAATGAGTAAGAGTTTTTGAATCTATTGATAAGTTAGTTGATTCAATATTTTTATAGTTATTATCTCTAATGATGGAAAGAAAATCATTGTGTTAATGTGTGATTAGTGATTAGAGCTAAGGAAACTAATTTTCTTGCAATTGTTTTATTGCATGTATGTTTTCTTTCAATAATTGTATCTCATTCAATAATTGAAATACCAGCAAGTTGATGTATTAGTACTAGACTTGTCGTAGGTGTGAAAATCTTTGTCTGCATGCTTCAGAACAAGGGTTATCCTGAGCTCAGCCTTCTTCAGTAGTTAATTTTCCCCTTTTATTTTACCCAGTTGGTTTATACCAGCACCTCTCTTTTATCATACCCACCTATAAGAGAAAATACAAAAAAGAGAACGTTCAAACTGAAGGAGGAATTCTCATAAGAAGATATCATGTCAATCACTACGTAAAGCCCATTGATTATTTGGCCAGATCGACAGATCTAGAGAACCATTACACTATCAAATGCTACAGAGACTAATTGGGCCTCGATGGTGGTTTTGGTTTCTGGTGTTGAGTTAAAGGGCTTTTGGACCCCTCAACAAACCCCAAGTAACTCTTCAAGTGTTTGACAAGTGGGAAATAGATTTTTTTTTACCTATTAATCCACCAGTAAGAAGGTTAGGAGCTAGATACATCATTACTATGACAGAATACTTAACCAGATGGGAAGAAGCAGCACCAGTCAACGATTGTAGCATAGAGACAACAACTCACTTCTTATTTGAGCAGGTGATTACAAGATTTGGATGTCCCAGGATTATGATGAGTTACGAAGGCACCCATTTCATTAGTAGTACCATTCAAGCTATGACTTAGGAATTTGAAGTCTATCGCTAGAAGAGCACACCCTATCATCCTCGGTAAAATGGGACAGTAGAATATTTCAACAAGATTCTAGAGAATTAGAAAAGAAAATTTTCAAAAATATATAAAAAGTAGAAAAAGGAAGACAACAACAAGAAAAATGAGAAAAATACAAAAAGAGGAGGAAGTTGGTTGACTGGAAGAAAATGGGAAAACGTAGTGTGCAACAGACAATGAAACCAACGTGATAAGAAGTAAAAGTTACCACACGCAGTATATAATAGAAAGAAGGCAAACATAATGCATCGAGGATGAACCATGGGAGAAATTTGCAGTGCATCGAAAATTTGTAGCGCACTGGAAAATGGATCAAGGGTTGGAAAAGCAAAAACCAGTCATCGGGATAAAAAGGTGTGAACCGAGCATTTATGAAATTTAACGAAGCATGCCCAAGAAGATTTAGAACATTTATGGCAATAAATGAAGTGTCTCTAAGAATATTCATGACATTTATGACACCCCGTATATAACTGAAAAGCAAGCCAAACAACCTTGATTATGCATTTGAGCATATGCAGAGTTAAGGAGCATGAAGACAAGTGGTCAATAGGAAATTCTACATATTTTAGCAGCTGGATTTCAGTAGCAGAAGGAAGAATTAAAGAACATGGAACCACCAAAGGTTGATGCACCTAGCCAAGTGACAAGAAAAAAATGAAGCAGTCACAGGTCATCGTAGGAACCTGCAGAGGAAGAACAGAATACACAGTCGGAGGGAATCGTCAATGTTGATGTTATTCCTTCACCACAGGCCAAACCAATGAGCGCCACACTGGTAAAGGAGGGGGGGCAAGCTCTGGTGATGGTTAGGATGTAAATTGACTCACAAGACAGTGTTGGGGGTCAAAACCTATCTATGACAGGAAACCCACAACAACCATCCAAAGCCGAAGTATCCCACCAGACGAATGGCATCGACAGTGAAAGAATGGAATATGATGGGCTAGGGTCACAACCTATGGTAGGGTCCATGCAATAATATGAAGTGAAACTTGAAGATATCATGGGACAACCAGAGTCGAGTGGGGAAGAAATAGAACCAGAGGCTAGGACATCCAGCCTGCTAGCATAGAGAAAAGGTAAACATCCCATTGCGAGGTCCCCGAGCAAGCATCCTGAGGCCTCTATAATCTTATCACGTATTCCATATGGGGTGCAGATTGCACCAGGATTGTTGGGTTTCATCGAGAAATTAAGATATGCATACCACGATGTATCTCACACGAGCAAGTTCCTAGAATTTGCACAACAAGTTTACATGGAAATTCTGGGCATAGGGCCGCTAGGAGATCCGGTGTTGTAGCCGAAGAAATGGATAGTGGGACTGGTAAACACAGGGATACTTCATTTACTGGAGTTTCCTCATTTCAGTGGGGGGAAAGAGGTTAATAGTTGCATCAAGTAGTTACTAGCGGTCCTCCATGGAGGATTCTTGTGGATGGACAAACCAGTGTCCATCAATGTCAAGTTAATTTTGTTCATCACGGGCCTTGTAATATCCCCAAGTAGAACCCTAGTTGTAATTATGAATTGTAAACATGTTGGATAGGCTGGTGAGTCAAGTTATAATAATGCAAGAGAATTATGTGATGATTAGGCTAGAGGGCCTAGATGCAATGGCCAGTGAGCCTATTATTGTATATGTGTAAATGCTCATATATTTAATATAGATACATCACTACGTGTAGACCGGCCATGATAAAATAAAATGGGGGACTAAGCTCCACTAGGTAGGGAAAGGGATGGGACTGAGAGGCTAGGAAAGAGGGTCTAATATAGAGGGATTAACCCAAGGGAATATTATAATATATTCCTGAAAATTAAAATACTAAAGTGTGGAAAATAAACCCAGTTATCCTAAGTTCCTGGGAAAGGGGAATGAGTGTTAAATGGAGTGCATGCAGCTCCAGGAAGACAGGTGTCAACCTGGGTGCATGCAGTTAAAGCTGGAAAGTCATCTTGGGGGGGGTTCTCTCCCCATTCTCCCATCCTTCGCCTAACTTTTCGAGCATCGGTCGTGGACCTCTACATCTTAGATGCACCTCTTAAACCAGTAATTGGGGAAGTCTACCAGTGTTTTCCTGTGAATCCTTGCATATTTGTAATTTTCAAAACCGTGTTGTGCCTTACCGAATTGTGGTTGATGCCATCCCCTAATCTATATTGAACCTTTGTTGTTTTCCTCACCTTGTTGGAACTGAGTTGAATTTGGTTGAAGAAACGGGTTGTTGGGCCCATGGTTGAAGAGGCAGGTTGTCAGGCCTATGAGCAGCTCCCTCCAGGTGAGAGAGTTTGATGGGAAGTGATTTTCTCATAGAGAGATTCCATCACCAGCTACAGAGCTCTGAGAATTCCTGAGCCAACCTATTGTCGAGACCCTGAAAGGGAAGTGGAGCAGTCAATGGACTGTGGAACAGTGAAGGTGCATATTCCTGGGGTGGAACAGGTATGTGGGGAATGAGAGTCCATGAGTAGTGGGCGTAAGAACGCTCTTGAAGAGAATCCTTCCAGTTGCATTGTCCAATCTCCTATAACCTCAGCCTAGTCTAGAATTCCCTTGCCCTACGTGGAGCTTAGTCCCAACTCGAGGGTGACCCACTATTAAGCATGATGAGCAACGTGGTCTAAGGCTGGGAGGATCATGGAAGGTCTACATGCATTTGGTGGATCTCAATCAAAATATAAGTATTCATTCCCCTGTTCATTCACATGTTATGTATTTATATATGTTGTTACATCTATGATTTTGCTTGGATTAATGCATGTATGCTTTTATGGTTAATTCTACATTAATCTGTGTATGGTTAGAATATGTTGTCTATGTGCTTATAGAGACAGAATGTTTAGTATTATTTCTGCATGAATAAGTGGCATGAACATAGTATTGTAATTGTTAAGCTAAGAAATACTTCTGCAGTGATGTTGCCCGGCTTAGTGGCTGGGAATGTCACAAGATGGTATCAGAGCATGCAATTAAAGGATTCAGTTGTTAAGTAGCACTACCCTACAGGGGTTCATGGTCAAGGACGTTACAGGACTACCATCAAATGGTGAAAATCCCACGTAGTACATGGACGACAAAACAAGGAGAAGGCGCTCATGGAGGAAATGAAGAAAACCTATGGAACAGAAATGGGATCCTCCATTATTATAATCAAATGGATCAGTGACACAGCCACAAGGATGGAAATGAAGTTGATGGCATGCAAAATCCTTCAGAAATGTCTCAAGGAGGAGGTCCCCACAAGAGTTGTAGATGTAGCAACGCAATGCACAAATGACACCATGCTAAGTTGGGCATCGTATTTGTTGAATATGTTCCTAGACAACTGTAAGGATGTGTGGGACTTGAGGACCGAGTTCCACTATTTGTGGTTGATAGTGTTAATAGCGTTGATCATATGGAAGGAACCTACATACTCTCACTTCTGTGACAAAGTGGAAAATGTCACGCAGCATTATACAAATCCTTGGGGAGCACTTTCGATCCAAAACGGAGAAGTGGAAATGCTAGCACCTTTGTCAGGTATCTAAGCAACATGAAGGAAAAGATAGCCAATAGTTGGTGAATAACTCTCGAGGTGGTCACACAGTACCAGGGGATAGCCCTTCAAGGCTACGTGACACAATATGTAGATACGTGCACATAGGGATTCAGACAAGGAATGGATACAACCTCGGTACTACGTCAATGTAGAAAAGGTATACTGGGCAATAAAGGACTGCGTGGATGACTAGAAAATCCCAGTCATAACCAAAGACATGCCCAAGGGTAAGGAAATTGAAGCAAGGTCATCAAAGACATCTGCAGGAGGAAGCGTCGTAGTGAAGAAACCACTGCAACAGACAAAACCAGGCCCTAAGCTAGCACAACATAAGAAGAACAGTGCCCCAAAGAAGAATGGGCAGAGGGGTAAGAAGGATAATGTCCCCGTGCAGGTGGGAAAAAGAGGGGGGGGACATATTGACACAATAAACCCCGAAGACAACAAATCCACAAGATGCAGGGCCATTCAAGAGGTCAATCATACAAATTGGGGGGTCACGCAAGAAGTCCAAGGAACATAAGGATATCCTAGAATACACAATCATCGAGGATGATGTCAAATTGGTAGCAGAGAGGGTTCAGGACCACATAGTTGAGGAATATGAGGAGGTCGAGAACCAAAGAGAAAGGATCATAAAGGAGTTGGCAGAGGTTAAACAAGTCCTAGAACATATACAATCATCCCAAACACAATATCAAGGACAGGTACTAACACAGCAATTGACAGAGGAAGGGGACAAACCTGTGTGGGGCACTGAGGACATAATACAAATTATAGTGTAGGGAAGTCCAACCTTTTGCATTATAATAGCGATGTTGCATCTAGATGAATAACTCATGCAGACACCACTTAAGGAGGTNAGTAAGAAGGTTAGGAGCTAGATACATCATTACTATGACAGAATACTTAACCAGATGGGAAGAAGCAGCACCAGTCAACGATTGTAGCATAGAGACAACAACTCACTTCTTATTTGAGCAGGTGATTACAAGATTTGGATGTCCCAGGATTATGATGAGTTACGAAGGCACCCATTTCATTAGTAGTACCATTCAAGCTATGACTTAGGAATTTGAAGTCTATCGCTAGAAGAGCACACCCTATCATCCTCGGTAAAATGGGACAGTAGAATATTTCAACAAGATTCTAGAGAATTAGAAAAGAAAATTTTCAAAAATATATAAAAAGTAGAAAAAGGAAGACAACAACAAGAAAAATGAGAAAAATACAAAAAGAGGAGGAAGTTGGTTGACTGGAAGAAAATGGGAAAACGTAGTGTGCAACAGACAATGAAACCAACGTGATAAGAAGTAAAAGTTACCACACGCAGTATATAATAGAAAGAAGGCAAACATAATGCATCGAGGATGAACCATGGGAGAAATTTGCAGTGCATCGAAAATTTGTAGCGCACTGGAAAATGGATCAAGGGTTGGAAAAGCAAAAACCAGTCATCGGGATAAAAAGGTGTGAACCGAGCATTTATGAAATTTAACGAAGCATGCCCAAGAAGATTTAGAACATTTATGGCAATAAATGAAGTGTCTCTAAGAATATTCATGACATTTATGACACCCCGTATATAACTGAAAAGCAAGCCAAACAACCTTGATTATGCATTTGAGCATATGCAGAGTTAAGGAGCATGAAGACAAGTGGTCAATAGGAAATTCTACATATTTTAGCAGCTGGATTTCAGTAGCAGAAGGAAGAATTAAAGAACATGGAACCACCAAAGGTTGATGCACCTAGCCAAGTGACAAGAAAAAAATGAAGCAGTCACAGGTCATCGTAGGAACCTGCAGAGGAAGAACAGAATACACAGTCGGAGGGAATCGTCAATGTTGATGTTATTCCTTCACCACAGGCCAAACCAATGAGCGCCACACTGGTAAAGGAGGGGGGGCAAGCTCTGGTGATGGTTAGGATGTAAATTGACTCACAAGACAGTGTTGGGGGTCAAAACCTATCTATGACAGGAAACCCACAACAACCATCCAAAGCCGAAGTATCCCACCAGACGAATGGCATCGACAGTGAAAGAATGGAATATGATGGGCTAGGGTCACAACCTATGGTAGGGTCCATGCAATAATATGAAGTGAAACTTGAAGATATCATGGGACAACCAGAGTCGAGTGGGGAAGAAATAGAACCAGAGGCTAGGACATCCAGCCTGCTAGCATAGAGAAAAGGTAAACATCCCATTGCGAGGTCCCCGAGCAAGCATCCTGAGGCCTCTATAATCTTATCACGTATTCCATATGGGGTGCAGATTGCACCAGGATTGTTGGGTTTCATCGAGAAATTAAGATATGCATACCACGATGTATCTCACACGAGCAAGTTCCTAGAATTTGCACAACAAGTTTACATGGAAATTCTGGGCATAGGGCCGCTAGGAGATCCGGTGTTGTAGCCGAAGAAATGGATAGTGGGACTGGTAAACACAGGGATACTTCATTTACTGGAGTTTCCTCATTTCAGTGGGGGGAAAGAGGTTAATAGTTGCATCAAGTAGTTACTAGCGGTCCTCCATGGAGGATTCTTGTGGATGGACAAACCAGTGTCCATCAATGTCAAGTTAATTTTGTTCATCACGGGCCTTGTAATATCCCCAAGTAGAACCCTAGTTGTAATTATGAATTTTAAACATGTTGGATAGGCTGGTGAGTCAAGTTATAATAACACAAGAGAATTATGTGATGATTAGGCAAGAGGGACTAGATGCAATGGCCAGTGAGCCTATTATTGTATATGTGTAAATACTCATATATTTAATATAGATACATCACTACGTGTAGACCGGCCATGATAAAAGAAAATGGGGGACTAAGCTCCACTAGGTAGGGAAAGGGATGGGAGTGAGAGGCTAGGAAAGAGGGTCTAATATAGAGGGATTAACCCAAGGGAATATTATAATATATTCCTGAAAATGAAAATACTAAAGTGTGGAAAATAAACCCAGTTATCCTAAGTTCCTGGGAAAGGGGAACGAGTGTTAAATGGAGTGCATGCAGCTCCAGGAAGACAGGTGTCGACCTGGGTGCATGCAGTTAAAGCTGGAAAGTCAGCTTAGGGGGGGTTCTCTCCCCATTCTCCCATCCTTCGCCTAACTTTTCGAGCCTCGGTCGTGGACCTCTACATCTTAGATGCACCTCTTAAACCAGTAATTGGGGAAGTCTACCAGTGTTTTCCTGTGAATCCTTGCATATTTGTAATTTTCAAAACCGTGTTGTGCCTTACCGAATTGTGGTTGATGCCATCCCCTAATCTATATTGAACCTTTGTTGTTTTCCTCACCTTGTTGGAACTGAGTTGAATTTGGTTGAAGAAACGGGTTGTTGGGCCCATGGTTGAAGAGGCAGGTTGTCAGGCCTATGAGCAGCTCCCTCCAGGTGAGAGAGTTTGATGGGAAGTGATTTTCTCATAGAGAGATTCCATCACCAGCTACAGAGCTCTGAGAATTCCTGAGCCAACCTATTGTCGAGACCCTGAAAGGGAAGTGGAGCAGTCAATGGACTGTGGAACAGTGAAGGTGCATATTCCTGGGGTGGAACAGGTATGTGGGGAATGAGAGTCCATGAGTAGTGGGCGTAAGAACGCTCTTGAAGAGAATCCTTCCAGTTGCATTGTCCAATCTCCTATAACCTCAGCCTAGTCTAGAATTCCCTTGCCCTACGTGGAGCTTAGTCCCAACTCGAGGGTGACCCACTATTAAGCATGATGAGCAACGTGGTCTAAGGCTGGGAGGATCATGGAAGGTCTACATGCATTTGGTGGATCTCAATCAAAATATAAGTATTCATTCCCCTGTTCATTCACATGTTATGTATTTATATATGTTGTTACATCTATGATTTTGCTTGGATTAATGCATGTATGCTTTTATGGTTAATTCTACATTAATCTGTGTATGGTTAGAATATGTTGTCTATGTGCTTATAGAGACAGAATGTTTAGTATTATTTCTGCATGAATAAGTGGCATGAACATAGTATTGTAATTGTTAAGCTAAGAAATACTTCTGCAGTGATGTTGCCCGGCTTAGTGGCTGGGAATGTCACAAGATGGTATCAGAGCATGCAATTAAAGGATTCAGTTGTTAAGTAGCACTACCCTACAGGGGTTCATGGTCAAGGACGTTACAGGACTACCATCAAATGGTGAAAATCCCACGTAGTACATGGACGACAAAACAAGGAGAAGGCGCTCATGGAGGAAATGAAGAAAACCTATGGAACAGAAATGGGATCCTCCATTATTATAATCAAATGGATCAGTGACACAGCCACAAGGATGGAAATGAAGTTGATGGCATGCAAAATCCTTCAGAAATGTCTCAAGGAGGAGGTCCCCACAAGAGTTGTAGATGTAGCAACGCAATGCACAAATGACACCATGCTAAGTTGGGCATCGTATTTGTTGAATATGTTCCTAGACAACTGTAAGGATGTGTGGGACTTGAGGACCGAGTTCCACTATTTGTGGTTGATAGTGTTAATAGCGTTGATCATATGGAAGGAACCTACATACTCTCACTTCTGTGACAAAGTGGAAAATGTCACGCAGCATTATACAAATCCTTGGGGAGCACTTTCGATCCAAAACGGAGAAGTGGAAATGCTAGCACCTTTGTCAGGTATCTAAGCAACATGAAGGAAAAGATAGCCAATAGTTGGTGAATAACTCTCGAGGTGGTCACACAGTACCAGGGGATAGCCCTTCAAGGCTACGTGACACAATATGTAGATACGTGCACATAGGGATTCAGACAAGGAATGGATACAACCTCGGTACTACGTCAATGTAGAAAAGGTATACTGGGCAATAAAGGACTGCGTGGATGACTAGAAAATCCCAGTCATAACCAAAGACATGCCCAAGGGTAAGGAAATTGAAGCAAGGTCATCAAAGACATCTGCAGGAGGAAGCGTCGTAGTGAAGAAACCACTGCAACAGACAAAACCAGGCCCTAAGCTAGCACAACATAAGAAGAACAGTGCCCCAAAGAAGAATGGGCAGAGGGGTAAGAAGGATAATGTCCCCGTGCAGGTGGGAAAAAGAGGGGGGGGACATATTGACACAATAAACCCCGAAGACAACAAATCCACAAGATGCAGGGCCATTCAAGAGGTCAATCATACAAATTGGGGGGTCACGCAAGAAGTCCAAGGAACATAAGGATATCCTAGAATACACAATCATCGAGGATGATGTCAAATTGGTAGCAGAGAGGGTTCAGGACCACATAGTTGAGGAATATGAGGAGGTCGAGAACCAAAGAGAAAGGATCATAAAGGAGTTGGCAGAGGTTAAACAAGTCCTAGAACATATACAATCATCCCAAACACAATATCAAGGACAGGTACTAACACAGCAATTGACAGAGGAAGGGGACAAACCTGTGTGGGGCACTGAGGACATAATACAAATTATAGTGTAGGGAAGTCCAACCTTTTGCATTATAATAGCGATGTTGCATCTAGATGAATAACTCATGCAGACACCACTTAAGGAGGTGGCACAAGTAGATTTGGTGTTAGAAAATATACCAATGAAAGAACTGTATGGATTAGAAGTTGGTGTCACGCAGGAGATACAATCATGGGCCAGGGAAGATGCAACAGACCTAGCATTCCCAAATACAGGAACAAAGAACTACAGTTGGTACTATATAAGGTCAAGCTGGAGACACAGGAGGAGAAGAAGTGCGTCGATAACCTCTAAAAAGGGCTACAGGAAGTCTTCAAGACAATTCCAGAAAGCACGTAGGCAGTGGGCAGAAGCATGGAAGAAAAGATACAAATCATTGCGCAGATGATTGAGGGGTACAAGGAGGAGATAGAGGAGTTTAAGGAAAATCTTACCCCAATAATTCCTCTCGAAGTCATAGTCGAAAGAGAACAACAGGAAACCTTGAAAATAGATATGATCCAAAGAGAAACTAAGGAAGTTGCAAAACTCTTTGAGAAGACTGTGCAAATATGAACTAGTCTTGAGGAAGATGAGAAGGTCCAACAGTTTGATCAACAGGAAGAGAAGGTCAACACTACAATGCAGGATTCTAAGTTGCAACAGAAGGCCATGAGCATCACTAAAATATTTAAATGGATGCATGTTAGGAACCAAATACCAAGATAGCATAGAAAAACCTCAGAATAAGTACTCAACGCCTTGAAAAAAAGATAATTTCAGATAATAAGCCTCTTCGAGGGGGAAACCTCCTTATACACCACATAGATTTCCAAATACAAGATTATCCCAAATGAAAAGGTCTCCTTGGGATATATAGAAGACTAGGAGGTACAATTACAACTAATGGACCCAAGACGACATAAATAAAATAACATTACTAATGTAATATGCCTTAATTAATGGGTAATGTGCCACTGTTTAGGGCTTAACATGTCCCTTCCCTTTAGAAAAGTGTTGTCTGCAATGCTTGAATAATTATGGATGCTTCTGTATAAAATACTCATCTTCCCAAGTGGAATCGTCAACCAGTAGTTTCCTCCACTTAATGAGATATTCTGAAATGGATCTATTCCTCAGCTGGTGAATTCTTGTGTCAGTGATAGCTTCAGGCTCCAATATGATTTTTCCTTCCTCGTCAAGTTTTGGAAATGTAGTTTGAACTGGGATCTTGTCACCTATAACCTTCTTTAAGCATGAAACATGGAAAACTGGGTGTACTCGTGAAGATGCAAACAACTCCAATTTGTATGTCATAGTACCAATCTTTTGCAACACCTTATAAGGGCCATAGTACTTTGGTGATAATTTATTATCCTTCTTGGCTTGCTTGAGAGACATNGAAGTGATGGAAGGAGGGTGGTATCCATAGAGTGCCATAAATGGTGTCATTTTTGTTGCAGTATGAAAGGAAGTGTTATACCACCATTCTGCGAAGGGTAACCATTTGAACCATTTTGTTTGTTTATCAGAGACAAAGAAAAGAAGGTATCCTTCCAAACATTTGTTCACTATATCGGTTTGTCCATCAGATTGAGGATGATAGGATGAGCTATGAGCCAATTGAGTACCCAAACAAGAAAACCATTATGTCCAAAAATGTCCAATGAAGATGGGATCTCTGTCACTTACAATAATCGTTGGGTTGCCATATAGTTTTTGAACTGTTTCCATGAATGCAGTGGCAACTGTACTATCTTTGAAGGGATGAGAGAGTGCAAAAAAGTGTGCGTACTTGGTTAGTCTATCAACAATCACCATGATGACACTCTTTCCTTTAGACTTCGGTAACCCTGTGATGAAAGCCATGGAAACCTCCTCCCAATGCTAACTTGGGATGGCTAATGGTTGTAAAAGACCTGGGGTCTTAATTCTTTTCACCTTATTTTGTTGGCAAACCAAACATTCTGCCACAAACCTTTGAACATCAGTTTTAAAGCCATCCCAAAAAAATTCCTTTTTGACCCTATGGTAGATTTTTAAAAATCCCGAGTGCCCTCCAACTATTGTAATTTCATTGTAAATCTGGATCGTTCATTATAAGGTCACAGATCTAACGGTAGAGATTGTGTTAGGGTTTTTTGCCCTAGAAGGCAACCCTCTTTTATGAGGGAAATGTATTGCGGCTATGGTTGATCATGAATATTGTATTCTCAGATAGGAGACTATGAGAGAAAGAAGAGGAAGTTACAGCGGGTTTGTTGTAGGTTGTATCCCTTCATATGTTGGATAATAATAAAGGAAGGACCTGGCAATTTCTCTGGTGGACATAGCCCACACTGGGTGAACAACGTAAATCTATGTATCTATTGTATTGTGTATCTTCTATGTTTTGTTTCCGCATTTGTTTTATTTTATTGCTCCACGGTCTTGTTTTTGTAACAATATGGACACATATGCCATGAGCCATCTTTCTTGAATACCATTACCACTGGTGCAGAGTAAGAACTTTAGTTAGGTCTAATAATGTCAACCTCTAACATTTCTTCAACCATGTGCTCAATTTCACTCTTCTGGGCATAAGGGTATCTGTATGGCCTGATGTTAGGAGGAACGCTCCCAGGAATTAGGTGAATATCATGATCATTATTTTGAGTGTGTGGAATATCTTTGGGAATATCTTCAAATACTTTGGAATGCTTATCAATGATCCCTTGGAGATATAGAGGAATAGACGGCTTAGATGTTTGAACATCTAGTGAGCATAGTTGTGCAATAACACCTTGATGCCCCTTTTTCAATAATT
>JZKD02S0304627.1:9746-19846 GCA_000966675.3 Picea glauca | reverse complement strand
ATGGCCATCAAAGGAGAGTGTCTACTCGATGCATATGCACCTCAAGTCTTCATCGGTCCTTGTCAAGTCATTGTAGATTTTAACCTTGTACAATACTTACTGCAAACAAATTTTCAGTAAAAGAACAAAAAATATACAATGGAAAATACAAACATTACACCGAGATTTTTCCCCTTGAAACCCAAACTAGGAAAACCAACATATTATATATGCATTCATAGTATTACATTGTTTACAATACAATATACATATAGGATCCAGTGGCATCCAAAACCCTAACCCAATGACCTGGATTAGTCAACAACCCTAATTCCTTAACCGGAAATAGAAAACCATCAACAAAGAAACCGTGTGTCGAAAAACCACCTAAATATGTCACACGTTTCCCGGGGAATTTTTTTTTCTCGGGGGCGTTGCCCCCAAACCCCTGCGCCCCCCCTCAAACCTGCCTGCGCGCCCGATGCAATGAAAACACTACTACTCGTGCAAAGAATATAATACATACCCAACATTCTCCCACTTGTTGTTTTCTTTGCATACAAGGGGTTACAGGGTTACATAGTCAACAATCCAGGGCAACAATGCCCATGGATCCTCTACACCAAGAGAACTTCTCAGTGCTCACACATTTTGTTAATGAATCTACGACATTATTCAAAGTGTCCACCTTCATCAACAATACTTTCTTTTCTTCAATCATGTCTCTCACAAAGTGATATTGAATATCAATATGCTTTGTCTTTGAATGATAAGTTGAGTTCTTCGCTAGATAAATTGCACTTTGACGTTCACAATCTATCCTTATAGCTTGTTGTACCAACCCAATACTGGAACACAATATTTGTAACCATATTTCTTCCTTACTTGCATGAGTGGCTGCCATGTATTCAACTTTTGTAGTTGAAAGTGCCATTACAACCTGTCTTTTTCTCATCTAGCTTATTGCTCCTCGAAACAGGTTAAACACATAACCACTTGTAGATCTCCTACGATCAATATCTCCAGCCCAGTCTGCATCCACAAAACCATTTATATCCACCACTCTGCCCAATATCGGTCTTCCTTCGTAGCACAATCCATAGCTAGCAGTGCCACGCAAATACCTAAAAACCCTTTTTACTATTGTCCAATGCTCCTTCCCTGGTTTTGGCATATACCTGCTCAAAACTCCCACTGCATGTGCAATGTATGGTCTAGTACAGACCATTTCCTACATCAAACTACCAACTGCACTCACATATGGAACATGAGACATGTCCTCCTCCTCTTCATGTGTCTTGGGACACTAATCCACAAATAACTTTACCTCAACAATAATAGGAACCTTGACTGGTTTACATTCATGCATATTAAACATCTGTAATATTGTCTCGATATATTTTTTCTGATTTAACCATAGTTTCCTCTTTTTCCAATCTCTTTTAGTTTCCATGCCCAAAATGAAATTTGAAGCACTGAGATCCTTCATGTCAAATTTAGAGGACAATCGAGTTTTCACATCCTGGATAATCTCCTTGTTGTTTCCTATCAACAACATGTCATCCACATACAAGACCAAATAAAAGAAATGATCACCAATTAATTTAAAATAGACACATTGATCCTATTTGCTTATTGTGAAGTCAAGTCCCTTCAACCATACCTTTACTCTGTAGTAGTCGAAGACCCTTCTCTCTGACATGCCCTAGTCTTTGATGCCACATCATAACCTTTTCTCCAGAGATTGTAGGAGTTCTTTCTTCTTCAACTCCAATATCAAGAACAATGGAACTATTACACCCATCATTAATAGTGCTTCCTTGCAGCTTATACAAAGTTCCAAACCAAACTCTCTTCAACAACACAATTTCTCCTCGAACTATCCTGCAGGTTTCCTTTTTAAATATTGTTTTTACCCCCGCATGATCCATTTTTCTTACAGAAATCAAATTTTTGGCCAAACTTGGGATGTGAAGAACACCAAACAGTGTTCTAATCCTTCTATCTATGATCCTCAACTTGATTTTTCCTCGACTTATGATTATTTTTGTCGAATCATCACCTAGGAAAATATTACCTCCATCATACATTTCATATTCAAAGAACCACTCCCTGTGGGGAGTCATATGAAAGGATGCACCTGATTCAACCAACCATTCCTCATGATCTGCATGTGTGCTTGAAGAAGCCAAGTACACATCCCCTCCTTCCATGTAGGTCTTTTCTTTTGTAGAAGGAGATTCTTCAGATCCCTTCTTTTTCTCAACTTTGGATCTACACTGCTTATTGTAGTGCCCTTATTTTCCACATCTCCAACATACCTTTACAAATATTTCAGGATATTTAGATATACCCTTAGACTTCGGTCCGCCACTTGAGAACTTAGATCTATTTATTTCCTGGGAACGTCCTCTTGTAAATAATGCGTATGTGCTACATCCTTCCATATTCTTCTGTCTCATCTCCCCGAACAACAAAGATGAGACCACTTCATCAAACTTCAAGGAAGTTGTATTACTACCTATGGACACAACCAAACTATCCCACGAGTCTGGTAAAGAACACAATAAACTGATACACTTATCGTCATCTGAACTTTTAATCTCAACAAATACTAACCGACTTACCATAGTATTGAAGGCGTTCAAATGCTTTGCCACAGAGTCTCCATCTCTCATCATGAAGTTATACAAATTCTTTCTCAGGAATAGTTTATTTACTAGGGACTTAGACTGATACAACTTCCCCAACTTATCCCATAAATCCTTGGTTGTAGCTTCCTCTAACACATTCAATAATAATGAATCTGAGAGACACAGTNTGTATTTTTATAGTCTCTGTACATTTATTTCATTAATAGAAATCATGTATTAATCTATCTCTGTGTTTATGGTTGCATCTCTGATACATTTATGTTATATTATTGGATATCCACGATATCTTTGTGCATTCTTCATTATATCTCCGCTCTCATTTCGTGCTGAAAATAATTTGGATCAGTGGTATCAAAGCAGGATGCTCTTGATCGTTTTTTCAGTGCATGTCTCCGACGAGGTCTTACTATAGAAAGTTCGGTCTCAAGCTTCTATATCTTGAATACAATCTGTCTCGCATGCCAAAGAAACCCTCCATGGCGGAAGAAAAGAAAAACAATAGAGCAGATGATCCTATAAGTCTGTTGCTTGATCAAGCTCTCACACGACAGAGGGACAAAATGATGGAGAATTTTTCCCACATCCTTCAATGATCGTCGATAGAAATAGGCACATCTTCATCAAACAACCACTTCGGAAGCACCTCTCCTTTCAAGGTACAGGTTAATTTTGATATTCTCGTATTTGAAGGTCAGATAGATGCAGATGCCCTATACAAATGGTTAAATTTGTTAGAAAGTTATTTCTCTATTAATAATTTTTTCGACAGGAAAAAGATCACCTTCACACTCCTTAAAGATCTCCCCCATGTCAAAAATTGGTGGGAAACTTACTGTGAGAAAAGCTCCATAGAGGAGTCTGGAATATATGGGGTCGAGCCCACTTGGGTTTTTTTTGTGGATGTGGTAAAGGAACAATATTACCCTGTTGGCAACTATGAAGACCAATACATGAGATGGACCATACCGCGGCAAGAGAGGGGCCAAGCAGTTCTAGAGTTCACCAATACCTTCCATACCTTGTGCACCAATTTGGGTATCAAAGATTCCGAACGAAATTTGGTTCTGAAATACCCCGGGGCTCTACACAAATACATCCAAACTGAAATGAATTTTCTGAACATCTCATCACTCGGTGTTGCTTATCGATATGCTGTTAAAATCGAACATAAATTTAAGCATCAGAACAAACAGGAGTTTGGGTTTGCAAATCTGCAACAACCAAAGCATGACAAAGATGGCCATAACAAACACTGTCCTGAAAACCAGTCCAAACCATAGGAAAAGAAGGGTCATGGGAAGACAAAGAAGGACACCGAAATATGGTGCGATTTCCACAAAATCCCCTGGTACAACACCAATGAATGTCGCTCAAAACAGTCATTGGTAGCCGAAATCAAAGACAAGGAGTCAAACCCTGATTCGAAATTTGATTATGAAAATATTGGTAAAAGAAAGATCATCGATGCAAACCCCACTGCTATTGTCACGACCGCAACAATTCAACCAGAAGAACCAACAAATATTGAAGAGGGGGAGCACCTTTTTCATTCACAGATGTGGGTGAAGGGGACCCCACTGCATTTTATTGTTGATAGCGGAAGCCAGAAGAACCTCATCTCAGTAGAGGTTGTCAAATAGTTGGGATTGTCGACAACACCACACCTACAACCATACAACAATGGGTGGCTTCGCCAAGGACGAGATCTTCGTGTCATCCAACAATGTCGATTTTCATACGAAATCCAACCCTTCAAGGATGAGGTATTATGTGATGTTGCCCCACTAGATGTCTGTGATGTTCTCTTGGGCCAACCATATATGTTGAAGCGCCACGTTGTTTATGAGTCTCGACCCTGCAGTGTCATCATTTCTCCGGGGGGTCATCTCTACATAATACCAGAGGTAGTTCTGACTATTGTTCCACTTAAACAGTTCCGCAAGGTAGTATCTCATACTACAAAATTCAACTTCTTCGCAATATGTTCAAAAGGTGAACATAAGGATACTGCAACCACTACAGACTCGACCCAAGCACTTTCTATCCAACAGAAGCAGGTTGACAAGGTTGCAACAAAGTGTAAAGGTTCCTTCTGCACACAAGAATCTTGTGTAGCCAGACTAGTTAAAAAGGTCCAACCCTTCCAACCACATGTTCATGACAACCTTCAACAAGCTAAGCATCGCAACTTCTCCAACAAGGCAAGCAACTCATCAAGATGCAGATTCAACAAACGATTTTCCCTCTCCCCCGGGAACTCAACACAATGGAGAACATTGATTCCCAAGGAGGGACGATTGATCCAGGTGGATATCGGTGGCCACCCATTTTTTTCAACTGGCTCAAAACAATTTTTTGGCAATTTTGATAATTTACTAATTTTAGCAGTTTTTCGAGTCCTGAACTTTCAGAACCATTTTGAGGCCCTAAACGACGCTTTTTTGGGTATCTATCGATCGACATAAATCATCATGATATTCACTATCAATATTTGTAGTCCTCAGATAGATCTTTCTAATGATGTATCATGTGCATCAAACGAAGATCGTATGCAAAAGTTAAGACCTCGGGAAGTTGATGTACTGACTTACCCAAACGGGGCCCACATGACTTTTGGTGCTTCATCTCCTAGGGTTAGGTTTTTGGATGTCTAGGGTTTTTGACATTCCTGTTTATTGTAAAAAGGCCTTCAGAGCCTCATTGTAATCATCTTCTTGCGAATGCGAGTAGCCATCACATCTTTTCTCAGAGATAAGTTTCCACCATTCTAGCGAGTCTTTTACTCTGTATTTTTACAGTCTCTGTACATTTCTTTCATTAATAGAAATTGTGTATTACTGTATCTCTGTGTTTATGGTTGCATCTCTGATACATTTCTATTATATTATTGGATATCCACGATATCTTTGTGCATTCTTTATTATATCTCCGCTCTCATTTCGTGCCGGAAATAATCTGGATCAACTGCTCCCTTTTGTATCATGTCTCGAATGATTTGAAATCTTATCATGTGTGGATATGTACTAGAACTTCACTTCTCCCTTCTGCACCATGTCTCAGATGAAGTCCTGCAAGAAGCTTCTGAAGCCACACTGCTTCACAACTTGTGACACTGGCTGCAATATACTCTATCTCTGTTGTACCGAGTGTTACAGATACCTTTTTTCATGAAATATTAACTGATTCCAAGATGAAGTAGCACCCCAAGGTGGCTAATCTATCTACTGCACTCCCTACCTAGTCAGAATATGTATATCTATACAACTTCACTTCAACACCTGAGACATATCTGAGGCGATATCCAACTATACCATGCAGGTACGTCAACACATGCTTTATTGCAACCCAATGCTAATGTCTCGACTCTACTATAAACTGGCTCAAGGTGCTTATTACAAAGCAAATATTCAGCTTGGTGTTAACCAAGTACATCAAGGATCCAATCAATTGCATGTACATAGTGGGATCCACCAAATCTGAATATGAAGTAGAATCACTCAATTTATTTAGGTTTGTCTCCATAAGTGTGGTCAAGATATCGAACCTCATCAGTATCCCCTGACTGAGGAAGATCTCATATTATCTCTAACACACCTCTAATCCCAAGAGAATAGTACATTTGGCCAAGATCCTCCTCCTCGAACTATTGAGGTCAACTCCCTCTTACACCTAATAATGAGCCTCTATGCTTCAGATCATGAGCACCAAGATCAACATATCACCATCAACAACCTTTTGGTAAGGGTTGAAATATACATCATTCTTGGTTAAAACCAAGCTCATCAAGTATCCATCAATTCCAGAGTACCATGTTCCATGTGAGTCGGTACTAGGTGGGGCCACTTGCTTCACCACTGGTGGAGCCATCTTCTCCTCCTCATAACTGGAAGGTTTGGAATCAATGATGTGATTCCATGTAACTCTAGAATCTCTAAGGTCGTTTTCTCTCCCTAAAAGTATCATGGGGAGCTGCATGTATTATTGCATCCTACAAAGTATCACAAAGCCATGTTGGCCTCTACCTGGTCACTGCAACATCTCTAGGTAGTTCTTCTTGCCCTTCTATCTTTATTGACTCTTCGTGAAGATTTTAAGAGTGAACAACTGAACTAGAGGGATCTATACGGTCATCCTTCGGAGCCTTCTGCTCCTCACAATCAGTCTCCATATGGGGCACTCTGTATCCCACAAAAGTATCCTTCTTTCCAGAAGGTTCTAACTTCGTCCTCTTCACCTTCGATACATGGATGTATACTATCATGTACACAACTCTATGTCTGGATAGTTTTCTTCATATATCAAACTAGAGACCATCTAATTTGTTGCCTTCTCAAACCGTCACTATAGTTCCCTCTAAAAGCTATCACCTGTGACCTGCCCGGAACAAGAGCAATAACAAGGGAAAACAATAGACAAGAACAACATTCTTATGATAAGAAATAAGAACAAGAACAAAAACAACAACAATAAAATCATCATTATAGCTCCCTCTCATAGCTATCATCTGTGACCTTCCTCGAACAAGAACAAGAATAAGAAACAAGAACAACACAAAATACAAGAACAACACTTTTCTAGTGTTGTAATCAATCATTCCATTTGAAACCTGCCCAGAATAAAACAAGAACATCTCCATGGTAACCTCCATGGAATTTTTAAGGTAACCTGCCTAAGACAAAGACAACAACCAAGAACATCTCCTAGAAGAGATCAATTTCATCTTGTAAATAATTGCATCATTAGTACTAAACAATGAGCACTTGCATAATGATTATAACAATGTTTAAGTACTACCAAACATTGGATTTTAGTTATGTAACATAACAATAGTACCTAGCAGTAATAGGCCTCTAAAAGTTGTTTTCAGAGCTACAACATTCTCTTGAGATGCAACAAATATTAAACATGATATAATTTCAAAAGAAAATCAGAATACATCAATCAAACCTAGAACCTGGAGTCTTAACTGCTAGGGAGGGTGCGTTATTCCACTAGATCCAAGATCCCTATAGGTCATTGCTTGGACAAGGTCCCTTTGTACATTCCCTACAAACACCCTCATACTCTGCTAAATGATATACCTTGGAAACATATACAAGTGCATATCCCTGAAATTTGTAGCACCATCCAGCTTGTCTTCTAATCCGAGACAGGAAACCATCAGCACATGAAGAGATCACAAAATTAGAAACAAAATGTTTCAATGCCCAAGAAAATGTCAACAAGCCTGAAACCCTAAAATTTCAACTTTGACAGAATGCCAATCTGAGAGATGCAGTAGGTGCGTTAGGGAAAGGCAAGCTGATGTATGCTAAAATTATCCCCAACTTAGTCCAATGAGTGCTCAACAAACTTCACATAAGTGTTACTGCAACTATTGTAGTGAGTTTTAGGTGAAGTTTCAACTTTCACCAAGTTGCAATCTAATATCACGAGTAGGTGCACTAGGTTAGGGCAAGTTGATCTACACAAAAATTAATCTTAGCATCCTCCAATAAGTTTCTCCACGAGCTTGACAACTTCAGGTCTATGTAGCGACATATTTCATGTGCATCGACAAACAAAAACTGTGCAGGTTTGATTCCATGTTGATTTTTTGAATTCTCAGATCTTGATAGTTATTGCCTTATGATTACAAAACACAATTTACTTCATACCACAATTATCATAGAATAACTATACACTGAAAATATCAACTATAACAATGCAACAGAAATAAGAAGATATAGAAATATTAACCAAACACAGTAGACACAATAACATAAGAGTTTATCCTGGGAAACCCAATCCTTGGGAGAAAACCCAACAACCTTTCCTAGAAGAATCAATTCAAGAGTTTATTACCACCATAATAAATAGACCAATAGAAAATACAAAGTCACTTCCCAAGACTAGCAAAACTCTCCTAGAGGTAGCACACAAGATAATACACCCATAAATTGCAGTTGCATCGTCTTCTTCCCTTGCCTCAGACTTGCGTCTTCTTTTCTTTGAAAGAGAGAGCTAAGTGAGTGCTTTCAAATGAGGAGACATCCTCTCTTATTTATAATCATCAAGTCACTTTTAGTGGGGCTGAATTCTCTTCCTGGATATTCTATTTTACTTTATTATTTTCCAGTGGAGTCGACTTCTCTTCTGTGGTCTTCTATGGTCTTCAATGTGGAGAATTACTGTCCGAAGTTGCAAAAATTCAACAAGTCCTACATGACTTTGGTGGAATAGATAGTTCCCCTATTGTGACCTCATAGGTGAAGGATGCTCCACAACATGAGATGATTCTACCTCATGATACATCACACATCCACATCCAATATCTGATGCTCACTTATGTTCAATAAAATTATTTCTACAATTTTTTTTTTCTTTTGTATTCATTTCTTATGTTTTATGTTTGATATGGCTTAGTTATACAAATTGTATAGGTTCGTTCTTCCCCATGGGTTTTAGGAGTCGATTTCCAAACAAGATCATGATTTCAACACCCATGAAGTCTTTTCATTGGTATATGTGACACATCCTCTATCACATA
Source organism: Picea glauca (assembly GCA_000966675.3). Classification (NCBI taxonomy): domain Eukaryota; kingdom Viridiplantae; phylum Streptophyta; class Pinopsida; order Pinales; family Pinaceae; genus Picea; species Picea glauca. The sequence continues at coordinate 10,684 of JZKD02S0304627.1, read as the reverse complement.
GCTTAATGCAAATCCCCATAAGTGGACAACCAAATTTCTTGTTAAAGAGATTTTAAGAATCATAAACGTTAGAAAATTATATTTTCCCCATTTTGTTGTAAAAGATTTCATTTGTATTCTTTTTCGTTCTTTGTGTTATTGAATTGTGCCCATTTGGAGGCTTGTAGAAAATATGGACTGAATTAGTTTCCTTGCTTATCCATGACCATCAATTGATCAAATTTCTGGCAACTAGTGGCGGTACTCATCAAAATTAGACTGGTTATACCCACATTTAGTGAACCTTACTCTTTATTAGGTTTGAGAGGTTAAGCTCGTGGTGATTCCCTTTGCAGGAACTTCTAGAGATATTGATATATTTCAAATTGCATATGGAGGAAACCATTAAAGTACAAGATTGCATATACTTGACATCTGAAACCTGAATCTGTGTCAAGAATATTGAATTTTCGTTTATACTTGACCTCTGAAACCTGAATCTATGTCAAGATTATTGAATTTTCATGTATAGACCATTCACTTATGATTTAAGCTCTTCATGATGGTTGTTGAATATCATTCAAATTCAAGCTTGTTTTTAAATAACCTTATTAGAATCTGAATTCCTATTTGTTGAGGTTCACACTTGCAAGCAATAGTTAAACAACATACAACATAGAAAATAAACAATCATACATACTCACAACAACATAGATGGGAAATGATATGCTTTTATTGATAAACCAACAATGGAGAAAATGGATACAATTCTCATGGAGCACCTCAATAGATTCCATATTTAATGAGGAGAGATCTCAAGCATTTCCAGACATATGGAAATCAAAATGCTTGAGAACCTCTGAATGTAACTGCAAGGGTATGTGTTGTCACAACCAAACAATCTTCACCTTACAACAATTTCTTGATACTTTGCCCAACGAATCAAATGTCACCTTCTT
>JZKD02S0304616.1:0-14183 GCA_000966675.3 Picea glauca | reverse complement strand
TATCATCCACAATCTTGAAGTAAAGGTTGGGATCAACTTTACTCTTGGTAAAGCCCAAGCTCATTAGAAAACTATCAATCCTGCCATACCAAGCTCTTGGAGCTTGCTTCAAACCATACAGAGCCTTCTTCAACTTGCAGACATGAGTCTTCATGTCTTGTACTTAGAAACCAAATTTTCACATCACATTGTACCAACTTGGTACAAACTGCCACTTAATCTGCACAATCATGTGATAGTTCTTTGTGCTTTCTGCAAAGCACTATTTGTCTCACTGCCTGAGAGTATGTCCTTTGCTCTCTCTGCAACTGTTCCTCTGGGACTGGGACTCTGCACCTGCAACTCCTCTTAAGCTGAGAACGGTTGTTATTGAAGGTAGCTTTTCTTCTTTCATGGAGGCAACTCAAACTCAAATATAGGGATTGCTCCCTCTAAACCTCATACTGTATTGGAATCATGGTTGTTTTGTCTGTCTTCACGAACACTAGAACTATTTCTTCGGTTACTAGAGCAAGTGTCTCGTCATTGTCTTCTCGCTCTTGCTAGGAGAATCCTCTGGACACAAATCAGGCTTTGTACATCTCTATACTGTTATCTGCAACATGCTTGATCTGTTAGATCAATCTTGGAAGTCACCATTGACTTCCCTTCTAGTCTCAAGGCAAAATCCATATCCCAGTCCTTCTGACTGGCTTACTCCTCTGTCACTGAAACAAGGGAATCGTCCCAGGAGATTTCACATCTCCTAGAAGTCTCTGAAGCTACGATCTAGTCTTCTCAACTCGTGGTATCTGTTCATTCGTCTTGGAAGACGTCTCTTTTTCCCATCCGATCCTTTCTAAGAGCGGGTTCACTCTGAGTCTCCATGCTTCCTCTAAAGCTTGACTCCCTCTGACTCTATATAATCTTCAGAGCGATCTGCTCCCTCTGATATGGCACATCAATGCTATATGGTTTTGCGTCCTGGAAAGTGTCATGGGACCATGCTAGTCTCTTCCTGGTTACTGCATTGATTCTGGGTAGGCCCTTCTGGCTCTACTAACTCTTCCTGATTATCCCGAATAGTGATTAATTGCACTAGAGGGATTTATTTTGTTTATCTTTGGAGCCTTTTGCTCCTCATGATCCATCTTTATATGAGATGTTGTGTATCTAGCACAAGTAGCTTCTTCTTCTTATTCTTTGGTACATGGATGTATATGGTCATATATACAACTTGGATAGTCTGGCCCATGTCTCATCTAATATATATTTCCTTCTGCAATCGTTACTATAGCTTCCTTAGGGTTATCACTTGTGACTTGCCCGGAACAAGTACAACAAGGGAGAAACAACATACAAGAATAATACTCTTTATAATAATAATAAAACAATAACAAGAACAATTGTCACAGTAGCTCCTTTAGAGCTATCAGTCCCAACACTTCACAAAAACTTTCACTGCAACTGGTACTTCTGTTTGTGCTGGCACTACAACTGGTGTTGCAACTGGCATGAAGGAACTGACACAAAGAAACTGGCATTGCAACTGATACTGCAGCTGGTACTGCAACTGCAACTTAGGGTTTTATGAGGAAACCCTAATTTATCAAACTTCAAATTTTGGAATTTTGATCTAGGGACTAGATGTGCCCTCCTAGGGAGAGTTCCTAGGTGTAGTTACTTTCTCCAACGTCCTCTTCAAACAAGGAAAACGTCACATTTAGGGTTTATGCAAAAACCCTAATTTTGTTGCAGTTGCAATACTGAAATTGAATCTTGGAGAGGATGCGTTGAAGCTTGCTACTTCTTCTGCTACTTCTTCTAAACTGCGAGTTGGTCTCTTTCAGGCTTGCTCTAATACCATGTTGAAGTTTTACTTATACAACTAGCAGTTACGATTCTTCTTTATTATTATATTCATTTAGCACATTAGCTGCACAAATAAGATCACTGAAAGAGAGACAATCATAGAAACAATAGAGACACACAGATTATCCTTTGAAACCCTCATGGGTGAGAAAACCCAGCAAAAATTCCTCAATATAGGTAGACCAAAGATCGCACAAAAGATCCTCATCTACTCCTTCACTAGGAAGAGTAGTGCACCACTTGACCAAGGAATACCAAGACAGACCAAGAACCCTCCTTGACGTCACACTTAGCTGCAATCTACAGTAACAGTTCCTCCAAGACTTGCACACTTCTTCATAGCTGCAGAGCTAGTGTGGTGTGTGTACAAATGAGGCTCCATCCTCACATATAAATACAAGTTGTGAGGTGGCTCTAGGGTTGTGACTCTTCACTTGCTGGAGCCGGCTTCTCCTAGAAGTGGCTAAAATCACTTTACAATTACTAAGAGCCGACTTTACAAATACCACCATAAATACATGTTGACCAATCCACAAAGGGGATTTGATCTTTTACAAGACCCGACTTGATCAATCCATAAAAGGGGATTTGATCTAAACAATAATGACTCAAGTAGAATATTCTTCGAAGTTACAATAATTCAACACATGCAAGATTGAAATGTGGTTGGTGCATTGTTTAGCCCAAATGGCATAACCAGGAACTCAAAGTTTCCATAGTGGCATTTGAATGTCGTCTTCTCTATATCTTGCGCTTGAATGATGATATGATGATACCCAGAGCGTAATCAATCTTAGAGAAGAAAACTGCTCCATGCAGTTCGTCCATCAACTCGTCAATGCGTGGGATAGTAAACCGTTTTTTGATGGTCTTCTTGCTCAAAGCACGGTCATCTATACACATCCTCATGGTAACATCCTTTTTTAGGACTAAGACAACTGAAGAAATGAATGGACTATTGTTGGGTCTGTTGTGTCGCATCGCTACCAATTCCTTGATTGCTTTTTCTATCTCACCCTTGAACCTCCTAGGATGACTATAAGGTGCTGTAATCACGGGTTTTGCACCCTCCATCTCGATGGTGTGCTCAAACCCTCTGTCTGGGGGTCTCCTTGGCGGAATCGGACCAAAAACCCGTTGATGTTGACTCAACAAAGTCTTGATCTCTGTTTGATACTGCTGCTGGCTGCCTGAATCCCTTCATGTGGTGATTACGCACTTTGCTGCATATGCTACTTCCCCATGCCTAAAGATCGTCTCCATCCTCTTCGCCAACACTGTCCTGGGTGCCCTTGTCGACATGCCCCTTAGTACAACCCTCTTCCCTTCACTGTCTCTAAATCCCATCTCAAGGGTTTGACAGTTGGTAGAAATCTTGCCCAAGGTGATCAACCATTGGACTCCCAACACCACATCTGTGTCCGATAGGTCAAATACATAAAATGTCTCTCTCATGGTGTAGTTACCTAACTTTACCTCCAAGTTTGGAACTCTGTCCAAACATTCCACTGTGTGGCCATCTGCTACTGCAACATCGAACCCCTTAAAATCCTCTGTCTGTAGTGCTCGCCTAGCTACCAATGCAGCGTCAATGAAGTTGTGTGTTGCCCCACCATCTATCAAGGTAATAGCCCACTGTCCTTGAATAGTCCCTCTGATCCTGAGAGTCATACCTAGGGACTCCATAAAGGGTCGCTATGACTCCTCCCTTTGCTTGTGCTCGTCTCTTAGCCTTCTCGCGAGGCTGAGACTCTACTAGTGGTTTGTCCCCTATCGATGTTGGTGGTCTGCGTGGAGGCTGCTCCTCCGCATGTAATGGCTCCTCCTCTGAGCTAGTGGACTCACTGTCCTATGCCTGATTGCCTTGTTCCTCCTCACTGTTTGCTGCAACCTCAATGTAGTGGATTTCTCCCCTTCCCATGCACCTGTGACTAGGGACCCATGGGTCTTTGCAGGTGAAGCATAGCTTCTTCCTCATAAGCTCACGCCTTGTATCGTCATCCAACTTCTCCTTACCCTTCCACTCTCTCTGAAACGGTATCATGTCCCTTTCCTTCTGTGGCACAAAGGGATTGGAAAATATTTTGGTTTTCGACATTGAGTCTGCTAGATCTCTAGTGCATAGGATGGCATCCTTTAGTGTGTGAGGTCTGTAGGCCTTCACCCATCCTCTCAAGGGTTCTGTGAGACCCTCTATGAAAATCATGATCAGTCTAGGCTCTAAAATGTCTGTCATTTCCATGGCTACCCTCTGAAACTCTGTGATGAATGTCTCAGGTGTGCCAGTTTGTCTCAACTAGGTTAAATCCACGAAGTGGCTCTCTGGATCCCTCTTGTCAAACCATTCCATGAGCCTCTTCATGAACTCCCTGTATGAAGTGATTTCACTGTGACCCATCGTCACCAGTCCATGATACCACCACTCGTGTGCCTCTCCCTCCAAATGCAAGGTAGCGAAACTGATGGCCTCTATTTTTGTCATCTGGTTAAGCTTGTAGTACGTGTCTAGTTTCTGTACCCGAGCTCTGGCAGTACATCTGGGTGAATCGTCGAAAGAAGGTATAGTAAGCTTACCTACTTTCCTCACAAAATCTATTTTCTTCCCCTGCGGATGCTGCTTCTGTCCTCCCCTCTGAGGATATCTAGGACGATTCCCGAGTCTGAGTCCACAATACTCTACTAAAGTCATGTCCTGATGGAACTTCGGTCCCAGCACTGCATACTCTCTCCTATACTCAGAAATATCATTTGCCTCTGTGGCCGACCTCTGTGCTACTGGCTGCTGTATTGCTGATGGCGATGCCCTCTGAAAGCCAGGGAATAGTGGTCTCGGAATCCTACTCGCCGATGTGTAGGTGCGAGTAGGTGAATGGTGTCTACTACCTGCTCCTGAATTCCCTTGTCCTGTACGAGGGACATGTGTTGCTGGAATGTTCCCTATAGCCAATCTATCTGCCATCTGTGCCAGAGGTTGAGTCATGGCCTATTGATTGACTGCCAAATTGTTAAGAACATTCATTAAGGCCGCTTCTGGAACCATGGGTGCTTTGCCACTACGTTCTAGCCTTTTATCTCTATCTCCCAACATCCTCTTTGCCTCAAGATCTGCCTCACGCTCTGCCCTTCTTTATGCCTCCCTTTCTGGTTCTTCCTCTTCCACTGAACTGTGGGGAAAGGGGTGATAATTTGATTTGGGTCCTCTCCTTTCCCCGCGTCTACTGTAAGTGACAAATTCGTCACCTAAGTGCTCACGACGCTCTGGGTTCTCTGTTGAACTCATCGAAACTTTAGTCACAAGCTGGCAGGACTAAAGCTCTGATACCAATGTAATATCCCTAGATCCGTAGATCTGGATATTAACCTCAACTATTGATTATCAGTCGAAACTAATACTTGTTGGGATTCTCGATGCAGTTAAGGGTTTCTGAATGAGTTTTAGGTAGAATTCTGATTATGTTTTCATGTGTTTATCAATGTATAATGGACATGCAATAGATTTGGAACATAGAACACTACAACAACTTTTATTATGAATAATGACTGAAAGTACAATATCGCATGCGGGAAAATAAACGGAATCTCTCAGCTAGATCTAAACTAGAGGGATCTTGGCTGGAATACAAATCAAAACACTAAATCAAAATACTCGGAATGAAGATGATCGCTGGATCAGTGGATGAGAAGGGAGAACTGTTGTATGCAACCTAGAAGTTGTTGCATGCACTCAACAACTCACACGACAACTGCTGCTAAGACTGGAATGTTCGCCCTAGTGGCTAAACTCCTATGATAATCCTGAAAACTGTCTCAACTGGGTCGCCCTGGCCTCATACACCCTCTCGTTGTTTGTCGGCTTGAAGATTTTCCCTCTGCTGATCTGTATGAACCTCAGATGGGCTCGCCTAGGGGGTTGCACATCTCCTAGTCTCAACTACTGCGCCCTAGTGATTCCATCGTAAAAAAATGGCTGTCAAGGTCTTAAACTATGTGCCCTGGGCTCCTTTGAATTGGGTCGGAAGGGATTTTCCGGATCTGGTTTGGTGATCTCTCTGGAACTTCGTCTAAGTCTCCACAAGTGATGCGCCCTCAATAGTTGTATGATGCGCCTTAGATGATTCCTCTGTCGGAATCTCTCGAGAAGTATCTCAAAAGAAGCACCTTGCCTTCACCTCAAATGGGTCGAAATGAAATCTCTGGATTCTCCCTGGTCGGGACAAGCTAAGCCTCTGAGTGTCTCAACCCTCACGCCCTCTCCTTGCTGAGGTGTGCCCTAGTTGACTGGATTTGTAAAACTGTCGCTGAATACCTATGAAGAATCTGTGTGATCCTTCCGGTGATTAGGGTGTGTCTCTCAACACCGAAATCAACCAAATGGTGTCTTCCTCTTGGAATTCACAATCCTCCATTGATTCACCTGAACCTGTGTGTTTTCTCCTCATGGCTCATTTCTCAAATTATAATCTGTGATAATGATCAATTAGGTTGCTTTTTTCCTTCATATACCCTCTCAAACCCTAATTCTCCATTGATCTCTATAATTAGCTTCTTTCACTTAAGTGACCTCTATATTTGGCTTTATATTCCTTAAGTCACTTAAAACCACTTTTCACTTCATGTCACTTTCGAAATATAACATTCCCTAGTGAAATGACATCAAATCACCCTTTTCCCTTGTTTCTTCTTGGTTATAGTCTAAATGGGGGNTATCATCCACAATCTTGAAGTAAAGGTTGGGATCAACTTTACTCTTGGTAAAGCCCAAGCTCATTAGAAAACTATCAATCCTGCCATACCAAGCTCTTGGAGCTTGCTTCAAACCATACAGAGCCTTCTTCAACTTGCAGACATGAGTCTTCATGTCTTGTACTTAGAAACCAAATTTTCACATCACATTGTACCAACTTGGTACAAACTGCCACTTAATCTGCACAATCATGTGATAGTTCTTTGTGCTTTCTGCAAAGCACTATTTGTCTCACTGCCTGAGAGTATGTCCTTTGCTCTCTCTGCAACTGTTCCTCTGGGACTGGGACTCTGCACCTGCAACTCCTCTTAAGCTGAGAACGGTTGTTATTGAAGGTAGCTTTTCTTCTTTCATGGAGGCAACTCAAACTCAAATATAGGGATTGCTCCCTCTAAACCTCATACTGTATTGGAATCATGGTTGTTTTGTCTGTCTTCACGAACACTAGAACTATTTCTTCGGTTACTAGAGCAAGTGTCTCGTCATTGTCTTCTCGCTCTTGCTAGGAGAATCCTCTGGACACAAATCAGGCTTTGTACATCTCTATACTGTTATCTGCAACATGCTTGATCTGTTAGATCAATCTTGGAAGTCACCATTGACTTCCCTTCTAGTCTCAAGGCAAAATCCATATCCCAGTCCTTCTGACTGGCTTACTCCTCTGTCACTGAAACAAGGGAATCGTCCCAGGAGATTTCACATCTCCTAGAAGTCTCTGAAGCTACGATCTAGTCTTCTCAACTCGTGGTATCTGTTCATTCGTCTTGGAAGACGTCTCTTTTTCCCATCCGATCCTTTCTAAGAGCGGGTTCACTCTGAGTCTCCATGCTTCCTCTAAAGCTTGACTCCCTCTGACTCTATATAATCTTCAGAGCGATCTGCTCCCTCTGATATGGCACATCAATGCTATATGGTTTTGCGTCCTGGAAAGTGTCATGGGACCATGCTAGTCTCTTCCTGGTTACTGCATTGATTCTGGGTAGGCCCTTCTGGCTCTACTAACTCTTCCTGATTATCCCGAATAGTGATTAATTGCACTAGAGGGATTTATTTTGTTTATCTTTGGAGCCTTTTGCTCCTCATGATCCATCTTTATATGAGATGTTGTGTATCTAGCACAAGTAGCTTCTTCTTCTTATTCTTTGGTACATGGATGTATATGGTCATATATACAACTTGGATAGTCTGGCCCATGTCTCATCTAATATATATTTCCTTCTGCAATCGTTACTATAGCTTCCTTAGGGTTATCACTTGTGACTTGCCCGGAACAAGTACAACAAGGGAGAAACAACATACAAGAATAATACTCTTTATAATAATAATAAAACAATAACAAGAACAATTGTCACAGTAGCTCCTTTAGAGCTATCAGTCCCAACACTTCACAAAAACTTTCACTGCAACTGGTACTTCTGTTTGTGCTGGCACTACAACTGGTGTTGCAACTGGCATGAAGGAACTGACACAAAGAAACTGGCATTGCAACTGATACTGCAGCTGGTACTGCAACTGCAACTTAGGGTTTTATGAGGAAACCCTAATTTATCAAACTTCAAATTTTGGAATTTTGATCTAGGGACTAGATGTGCCCTCCTAGGGAGAGTTCCTAGGTGTAGTTACTTTCTCCAACGTCCTCTTCAAACAAGGAAAACGTCACATTTAGGGTTTATGCAAAAACCCTAATTTTGTTGCAGTTGCAATACTGAAATTGAATCTTGGAGAGGATGCGTTGAAGCTTGCTACTTCTTCTGCTACTTCTTCTAAACTGCGAGTTGGTCTCTTTCAGGCTTGCTCTAATACCATGTTGAAGTTTTACTTATACAACTAGCAGTTACGATTCTTCTTTATTATTATATTCATTTAGCACATTAGCTGCACAAATAAGATCACTGAAAGAGAGACAATCATAGAAACAATAGAGACACACAGATTATCCTTTGAAACCCTCATGGGTGAGAAAACCCAGCAAAAATTCCTCAATATAGGTAGACCAAAGATCGCACAAAAGATCCTCATCTACTCCTTCACTAGGAAGAGTAGTGCACCACTTGACCAAGGAATACCAAGACAGACCAAGAACCCTCCTTGACGTCACACTTAGCTGCAATCTACAGTAACAGTTCCTCCAAGACTTGCACACTTCTTCATAGCTGCAGAGCTAGTGTGGTGTGTGTACAAATGAGGCTCCATCCTCACATATAAATACAAGTTGTGAGGTGGCTCTAGGGTTGTGACTCTTCACTTGCTGGAGCCGGCTTCTCCTAGAAGTGGCTAAAATCACTTTACAATTACTAAGAGCCGACTTTACAAATACCACCATAAATACATGTTGACCAATCCACAAAGGGGATTTGATCTTTTACAAGACCCGACTTGATCAATCCATAAAAGGGGATTTGATCTAAACAATAATGACTCAAGTAGAATATTCTTCGAAGTTACAATAATTCAACACATGCAAGATTGAAATGTGGTTGGTGCATTGTTTAGCCCAAATGGCATAACCAGGAACTCAAAGTTTCCATAGTGGCATTTGAATGTCGTCTTCTCTATATCTTGCGCTTGAATGATGATATGATGATACCCAGAGCGTAATCAATCTTAGAGAAGAAAACTGCTCCATGCAGTTCGTCCATCAACTCGTCAATGCGTGGGATAGTAAACCGTTTTTTGATGGTCTTCTTGCTCAAAGCACGGTCATCTATACACATCCTCATGGTAACATCCTTTTTTAGGACTAAGACAACTGAAGAAATGAATGGACTATTGTTGGGTCTGTTGTGTCGCATCGCTACCAATTCCTTGATTGCTTTTTCTATCTCACCCTTGAACCTCCTAGGATGACTATAAGGTGCTGTAATCACGGGTTTTGCACCCTCCATCTCGATGGTGTGCTCAAACCCTCTGTCTGGGGGTCTCCTTGGCGGAATCGGACCAAAAACCCGTTGATGTTGACTCAACAAAGTCTTGATCTCTGTTTGATACTGCTGCTGGCTGCCTGAATCCCTTCATGTGGTGATTACGCACTTTGCTGCATATGCTACTTCCCCATGCCTAAAGATCGTCTCCATCCTCTTCGCCAACACTGTCCTGGGTGCCCTTGTCGACATGCCCCTTAGTACAACCCTCTTCCCTTCACTGTCTCTAAATCCCATCTCAAGGGTTTGACAGTTGGTAGAAATCTTGCCCAAGGTGATCAACCATTGGACTCCCAACACCACATCTGTGTCCGATAGGTCAAATACATAAAATGTCTCTCTCATGGTGTAGTTACCTAACTTTACCTCCAAGTTTGGAACTCTGTCCAAACATTCCACTGTGTGGCCATCTGCTACTGCAACATCGAACCCCTTAAAATCCTCTGTCTGTAGTGCTCGCCTAGCTACCAATGCAGCGTCAATGAAGTTGTGTGTTGCCCCACCATCTATCAAGGTAATAGCCCACTGTCCTTGAATAGTCCCTCTGATCCTGAGAGTCATACCTAGGGACTCCATAAAGGGTCGCTATGACTCCTCCCTTTGCTTGTGCTCGTCTCTTAGCCTTCTCGCGAGGCTGAGACTCTACTAGTGGTTTGTCCCCTATCGATGTTGGTGGTCTGCGTGGAGGCTGCTCCTCCGCATGTAATGGCTCCTCCTCTGAGCTAGTGGACTCACTGTCCTATGCCTGATTGCCTTGTTCCTCCTCACTGTTTGCTGCAACCTCAATGTAGTGGATTTCTCCCCTTCCCATGCACCTATGACCAGGGACCCATGGGTCTTTGTAGGTGAAGCATAGCTTCTTCCTCATAAGCTCACGCCTTGTATCGTCATCCAACTTCTTCTTAACCTTCCACTCTCTCTGAAACGATATCTTGTCCCTTTCCTTTTGTGGCACAAAGCGTTTGGAAAAAGTTTTGGTTTTCGACATTGAGTCTGCTAGATCTCTAGTGCATAGGATGGCGTCCTGTAGTGTGTGAGGTTTGTAGGCCTTCACCCATCCTCTCAAGGGTTCTGTGAGACCCTCTATGAAAAGCATGATCAGTCTAGGCTCTGAAATGTCTGTCATTTCCATGGCTACCCTCTGAAACTCTGTGATGAATGCCTCAGGTGTGCCAGTTTGTCTCAACTAGGCTAAATCCATGAAGTGGATCTCTGGATCCCTCTTGTCAAACCATTCCATGAGCCTCTTCGTGAACTCCCTGTATGAAGTGATTTCACTGTGACCCATCGTCACCAGTCCATGATACCACCACTCGTGTGCCTCTCCCTCCAAATGCAAGGTAGCGAAACTGATGGCCTCTGTTTTTGTCATCTGGTTAAGCTTGCAGTACGTGTCTAGTTTCTGTACCCGAGCTCTGGCAGTACTTCTGGGTGAACCGTCGAAAGAAGGTATAGTAAGCTTACCTACTTTCCTCACAAAATCTATTTTCTTCCCCTGCGGATGCTGCTTCTGTCCTCCCCTTTGAGGATCTCTAGGATGATTCTCGAGTCTGAGTCTACAATACTCTACTAAAGGCATGTCCTGATGGAACTTTGGTCCCAGCGCTGCATACTCTCTCTTATACTCAGAAATATCCTCTGCCTCTGTGGCCAGCCTTTGTGCTACTGGCTGCTGTACTGCTGATGGCGGTGCCCTTTGAAAGCTAGGGAATAGTGGTCTCGGAATCCTACTCGCTGATGTGTAGGTGCGAGTAGGTGAATGGTGTCTACTACCTGCTCCTGAATTCCCTTGTCCTGTACGAGGGACATGTGTTGCTGGAATGTTCCCTATAGCCAATCTATCTGCCATCTGTGCCAGAGATTGAGTCATGGCTTGTTGATTGACTGCCAAATTGTTAAGAACATTCATTAAGGCCGCCTCTGGAACCATGGGTGCTTTGCCACTACGTTCTAGCCTTTCATCTCTATCTCCCAACATCCTCTCTGCCTCAATATCTGCCTCACGCTCTGCCCTTCTTTATGCTTCCCTCTCTGCTTCTTCCTCTTACACTGAACTGTGGGGAAAGGGGGCATAATTTGATCTGGGTCCTCTCCTTTGCCCGCGTCTACTGTAAGTGACAAATTCGTCACCTAAGTGCTCACGACGCTCTGGGTTCTCTGCTAAACTCATCGAAACTTTAGTCACAAGCTGGTAGGACTAAAGCTCTGATACCAATGTAATATCCCTAGATCCGTAGATCTGGATATTAACCTCAACTATTGATTATCTGCCGAAACTGATACTCGTTGGGATTCTCGATGCAGTTAAGGGTTTCTGAATGAGTTTTAGGTAGAATTTTGATTGTGTTTTCATGTGTTTATCAATGTATAATGGACATGTAATAGATTTGGAACATAGAACACTACAACAAATTCTATTATGAATAATGACTGAAAGTACAATATCGCATGCGGGAAAATAAATGGAAGCTCTCAGCTAGATCTAAACTAGATGGATCTTGGTTGGAATACAAATCAAAATACTAAATCAAAATACTCGGAATGAAGATGATCGCTGGATCAGTGGATGAGAAGGGAGAACTGTTGTATGCAACCCAGAAGTTGCTGCATGCACTCAACAACTCACATGACAACTGCGGCTAAGACTGGAATGTTCGCCCTAGTGGCTAAACTCCTATGATAATCCTGAAAATTGTCTCAACTGGGTCGCCCTTGCCTCATACACCCTCTTGTTGTCTGTTGGCTTGAAGATTTGCCCTCTGCTGATCTGTACGAACCTCAGATGGGCTCCCCTAGGGGGTTGCACATATCCTAGTCTCAACTACTGCGCCCTAGTGATTCCACCGTAAAAAAATGGCTGTCAATGTCTTAAACTATTTTCCCTGGGCTCCTTTGAATTGGGTTGGAAGGGATTTTCCGGATCTGGTTTGGTGATCTCTCTGGAACTTCGTCTAAGCCTCCACAAGTGATGCACCCTCAAGAGCTGTATGATGCGCCCTAGATGATTCCTCTGTCGGAATCTCTCGAGAAGTATCTCAAAAGAAGCACCTTGCCTTCACCTCAAATGGGTCAAAATGAAATTTCTGGATTCTCCCTGGTCGGGACAGGCTAAGCCTCTGAGTGTCTCAACCCTCACGCCCTCTCCCTGCTGAGGTGTGCCCTGGTTGACTGGATTTGTAAAATTGTTGCTGAATACCTATGAAGAATCTGTGTGATCCTTCCGGTGACTAGGGTGTGTCTCTCAACACCGAAATCAACCAAATGGTGTCTTCCTCTTGGAATTCACAATCCTCCATTGATTCGCCTGAACCTGTGTGTTTTCTCCTCATGGCTCATTTCTCAAATCATAATCTATGATAATGATCAATTAGGTCGCTTTTTTTCTTCATATACCCTCTCAAACCCTAATTCTCCATTGATCTCTATAATTAGCTTCTTTCACTTAAGTAACCTTTATATTTGGCTTTATATTCCTTAAGTCACTTAAAACCACTTTTCACTTAATGTCACTTTCGAAATATAACATTCCCTAGTGAAATGACATCAAATCACCCTTTTCCCTTGTTTCTTCTTGGTTATAGTCTAAATGGGGGTGTTTAGATTACTAAGCCTACCTTTCTGGAGCTCCTACTTGGAAAGGGACATTACAACTGATGCCACCAAACATTTCCATACCACATAACTTGCAGCTCAACCTCATTCTGTTATGGCATCATATGGTAAACCATACTCCCACATTGGGTCTAATGGTTTTGGCATTTTGAAATGTGTGGATCTCTGTTTAAATTTGTAAACCTATGGGACAAAAAACAATGGGGAAATTTAGAATCTAAATCCACAAAAAAACTTCAAAAATGCTACAATTAAACTACCATACCTACATAACTGTTAAAACCTCCATTAAAAAGGGGCAAAACAAGTTATATCAATGGACATGCAAACCCTATACTAAATTTTGAAAAACAAAGAAAATGTGGGCATAATTTTGTTTACATATCTGGTTCAATGGATATGGTAGATTGGAGTAGATCCCCACTCCAAAAATGCTTACTTGATGGCATCGAAAACTATGGATTTTTCCTTGTTTGCTTGATGGAAAATACAACACCATTAGAGCTCAAACCCCACAAGCAACATTTGGAAAATGACAAAATAAAACCCCAAAACCGGTTTTATAAGACAAAAGGCGTGCGATTCTTTAGCAGGCCGATAATTTAGGTCGACTTGCGATATTATCGCAAGAATTTTGCGATAATATCGAGAATTCTTAAGGGAAATTATCGCGAGAATTTCCCGCGATATTATCGGCTTCCTCCAGTTTGGCGATAATATCATGAGAAATCCGATATTATCGTGATAAGTGTAACACTGATTCAAACTGATTGAGCTAACCCATTGGGCTTAAGAGTTTTTTTTTCAAGGAAAACCTTTTGGGATCCTTCCCTATTCCTTGTAATATTCGGATGGAGGGAAGCTTATTTGCCAACAATAATAATGGCTGGTAACTTGAGGGACTCACTGGATGTGACCTTGCCCTATGGCCTCCTTATCAGCGAGATGCCTTGTGCGGATGGTTCAACTGTGTACACACACACACACACTGTATATACATTATATTTATAATGTTTAAACTTTATATATATGTATAATAATTCTTCTTATCAGTC
>JZKD02S0304605.1:0-19846 GCA_000966675.3 Picea glauca | reverse complement strand
TATGGATCCATGAGTGATAAAAACATAACTGATGTCCATGGCGACGAAAAATGTACATAGTGGATCCATGTAATATATAGAAACAACAATCATGACCACGAGAAAAATACATAGTGGATCCATGCAAAATGTATATCATAGCCACAAATGTTTAAAAAGTGGAGCTATGTTTCAGAATCAAATAGAGGATATATGGAACCAATGGAGTGAACAAATTGATCCTCTGCAAGTACCAATGTCGAAGAAGGTGGTATAATCAATATAATTTGAGTAGGAGCAAAAAACATGTAATGCTCATACTTCATCTGAGGTATTTAAAATAACTTATCGTGGTACGAATCGACACTATGTGAATAGATGTGTTGAATTCGAACACAGTGAGAAATCGTTTGATTATTGATCATTGATGTATATCGCTAAAAATGCAAGACAAACCATCTATAATGATAATGCGTGTCAAGGTACCTAGTAAAATATAACAAGCGTGAATAAAGGATTTGATGTCGAACACCAAATAGAATATATCGATTAAGGGACATGGATGTATTCCCATTTTCAATAGTGAGGGAACCTACCACTAATGAATGCAATCCCCAAGGTACTAAAAATGAATCTAGACCCCTGTCCTAGAGCAAGATGTGTTGAAGTCGATAAAAAGAGATCTGTTGGAAGGAAGGAATTAAGGAATTCTCCATCATCCAGCATGAGGAGTATAAAAAGGTCAAATATTTGGAAGGAATTGGATGAAATATTGAAAGTACCAAACCGAGGTACGACTCCAGCATGTACCAGATGGAATAACACATGACAAAGACTCTCTAAATAGTAGCCAATGATGAAGACTACTGACAAATATGAAGAATCCACTAATGGGGTCAAATAGAAACCAAGGTACCACACAAATACCTATGTGTGATAATGGTTATTGACGTTGAAAATAAAGGAAACCAATTAGTCAATGACCAATGATGGTTTGTCATCTGTTGAGTGCAAGGTCACCTATTAATGATGTAAATAGGACCACGATGTAACTATAGGTCATACTCTCATAGAAATGTGTCATAGTTGATAAGATTATACATGCCATCAAGAAGTCAATGGGGACCTTCTATACTAGCACGAGTGATATGCAAAGATACTTGTGAAACTGAGAAGTACTTGACTGACACGGGAAGGAAGAATTGAAAAGTCAATTTTTTTTCAAAATGACTGACACAGGCTGACTTCCCTTGAATAGAAACACGACACAAAATGTGACTTGGGAAATATTGATTATAAATTGGGATATGTTTGTGACACAGGAGGCATCGACAAACACTCCATATGACTAGAAGAATAATCATCCAGAGGAGATTATGCTAAAAAAATGAGAATAAAGTCCTCTTAAAGCCATACTAAACCCAAATAATGAGGTGAAGACTCATAGGATTGTGTTTTGTTCAAGGGAAACATAAGTAGCTGCCATACAAATAATGAGACTCATTCCCATCCTTCTTTTTTGTTTCTTGATTTTTTTGTCTTTTCAATATTATAAATCCTGAAAAAGAATAAAAGAATGCTATGGTATAGTGGAGGAAATGAGGGTTACGGGAAAGAAAAATAATTTCAAGCGCAAGGAACATACCTATGCTCAATGCAAGGAAAGCATGTGCAGGATACAAACACTTGGGGGGAATTTTCCTCGAGGGATACACGTGTCAAGTCGTAAAGGCTAGTAGTGCAAGGTTGGTAAATTTTCGAGAATTCATATACAATGGGATATATAACTACAAGTTGAAACCGATATTAAGCCCAAAAAACACAAGTGATCAATATGAAATGCAAATAAAACTCAACACAACAATTGTTTTGGAAACCCTACAGGTAACTCTCCAACAATAGATGAGAAGAAGATATGAAGCTTCAATGTAAAGTCATGGCGGGACTAGATAGGGATTTCGAGCCTATGGAAAAATTGCAGCATGGGTGCCAAAATTACTAGTGAGGAGATAACTAGGACAACCATGAAGAGGTAAGCTCTACCATCCATAAACGACACCTTTCTAGAGATTTTAGGTATAATGTCGCAACAAATGGGTTGAACCTATGGAAAATATGTGATTGATACATATAAATACATAATGTAGGAAGAATGAAACCCACCCTATATGCCAGCAAGGAGCACGATACCTGCCAAAGAAGTCGAAAAATGCCACTAGATATAAAAATATCCATGGAAAAAGATATCTCTCAAAGAAAAATGCATAAGAAAACATCTTGTGGGAACTTTCCTTAGTCTAAATGGTGGAAAACTATTTTTTTCCAAAGGAAAAGAGCTTAACTTTTATTAAGAGAAATACAAATTAAATTATGAATAATGCATACAAAGAGCATGCATTTAGTATAAAATAGCTTTCAACCCCAAGAGGAAGAAAATCACAGCAAAAATGGCCCTCAAAAAGTGGCCCCAGTACATATGAAGTATACAAAGAAAATAGCCACCAATCTCATCCAATAAAATGACAGAAAGCAGACCAGAAGAGAACATAGACGGACTAGGTCATAGCGGGAAAAAAACCCCTCAAAATATGGATCCAGAGGGACAACAAGAGAACTTGCAATCACGGAGGAGGAAAACATAAGCCGCATTCCTTAAAAGTACCTCAAAGTGTTGACTCCGCTAGAAAAAAATTATCATTGCACGCCCGTAAAATAAGGACCTCAAAGATCTAATACAAACCCCGACAAAAGGAAACAGAAACCCCAACATACACTCCACACCACAGACTAGAAGGGGACGCAAGGATCCCCGACCACCAAGACCACCGAGAGAACCATGAAATTGCATCAAGCCCTGAACGTACCGACATGGATGGATTGGTGAGTTCCAACCCCTCATAAAACTTTCGAAAACCTCAGTGCACACTAAAAGATGAAGAAAAAATAGTGTAGAATCCCATAGAAAATTGATTAGGCTCAAAAAAATAGATCTGAGGTAACAACCAAAGAAAAAAAGAAACAGACGATGCAACCAACAACTTGGAAAAAAAATATTCACTTGGACGTGAAACCACCAATCATCTCACTAAGCATGCAATTGAAAAAACCCATCTGATCCAAGGAAAAGACAAACAAAAAACCCAACGAGAGGAGGAAAAAGAGATAGTCTCATGCGACGAGACCCAACAACTCCATCGCGAAGGCACCGTATCTGAACTAAACCACACCACCACGATGGGCCATAATAGACAGGTCACGGTAAAAATGCAGGCACATCAAGAAAGAGAAAAATGGTCAGGACTCTGCGGATAGGTTTCCCCGGTCGTATAGCCCCCATCTCCTAAATGGTGGAAAAATGTTAAAAGGGGGTACAAAACTATATAAAAAGTGGGAAAATGTTAAAAGGGGGTAAAAAACTATATAAAAATTGGAAAAAATGAGTTAAAATAAGTTTAAAACACATTTTTTACCATATTATTTGACTTTCACCATTTGGAGAGCATTTCGAGCCCTTTTTACCTTTCAATCTTCCGAGGACCGATATGGGACGCACAAATATCAAAATTCGAAACCACTTGGACCAGGTAAGATACCACTTCCTCCTCTTCATTTTCATCCATAATTTTTTTAATTTTAGTGGTTTTTTGAGTGGTGAAAATATTTTTAAAAGTCGCACAGACATGTATGAAGATTTTTTTTACATGGGCCACGTACATACGCGCCTGTCATAACTGGTAGTCACATACATCTATGAAAAAACCAAAAATTAAAAATCTCACTCAAAAAAGATTGCAATGCTTACATGATGGTGATTGAATGGAGGGGAAGAGAGCATGGAGAAGTTGATACTGAGTTCATGGATGAACTAGAGGCTCAAGAATCCCTCCAATGATGTGGATTTTACAATTTCTGCCATTTAATAGGATTAGGGAACAACAAAGATTGCTTGAAACACATCATATATTACCAGGAGTCGGAAGTGGATGTTTTCATGATTAGGGGGGAATTTCTTAGGATTGAGACTGAGAATATATACTTCCTTATTTGGCTACCCCGATGAGGTGATATAGTTATCTTAAAAGGAAAAGAATCCATTGGTCTAACGATCAATGAATACATTTCTTTGTATTGCTCACCCAAGAAACTAGAGAAACATGGGAACCAACTCCCAATAAAGAATATTGATAGCCTCAACCTTAATATCACCGTGTTGATGATTTCCTGGATTACAGGATCAACATCGCTACATCAGGGTTCAAGAGCGATAATGTTCTATGCAAGAGAATGCTTGAGGCCAATATTATATTATTGGAGTACCTCACTGTTGATTTGCATGAAAGCCTAGTTAACATGATGCAAGAAATAAAAAATGAAAAATTTGGGTTTGGAAGCCTCTTGTGCAGTGTTTTCTTTGAGAGAGTACCCACAATGAGTCCAAAAGTGTACATCCATCTGCATTATATTAGAGATGGCACAATGGACCGGTGGACTAAGGTACTCCCGAGGAAGGGATGGGGACAACTAGGTGATCCCTGGGATGATTTTTTTTTGCTTGGTGGTCACGCCAAGGGGTTGCAATCGAGGATTATCCCTATGTAGGGATAGATTATCGCAATGATCCAAAGATGCTTATTCCTTCTAGAAGTTCCTATGGATATATCAGTATAATATTTTTTCTTTTAAAATTATTTGATTTTTATATTTTTATGATATTAAGAAGTAAATTTTTTTGGTGTGGATCAAGATAATAATGTGATTATTTGATCGTACAGATGTGGGACTAAGGCGATCTGATGTGTTTCCTCTGCATGCCCAACATGGTCATGATGGCCAACCATGTGGAGATGTCGATTGAGTATTGGATAATTTCTAGAGGAATCTAGAGAGATTGGTACACCAGTGCCAATGATACAAATTGAAGATTTATCAGAGCAGATGCAACGATATGTAGTTGGGGTACCATGGGCATGGTTGTGGCTCTTTTAGAATCTAGTCAATGATGTGTTGTGCTATGACATACATGTTGAGGGAAGGGTAGGACCATCAGGACCATGATGATGAAATCATGTATTTTTTGTATTATCTGTCTTTAGAAAAGGACAATCAAGGCTAAAATATTTTTTTGTAACATGATCCATTTTTTGTACTTCATGAACTCTAATAATGATATATCTACAAATGATATTTTTCCCTTTATGATAATGTGCATATGATTTTATTGTATAAATGTATGGTGTGTGCTTCTTATTTAATGTGAATGATATAAATTCCAATATAACATGTAGTTATCAAATGAATCACATAATGAATTGGAATTTCTTGGAACATAAACATAATTAATGTAGTCAAAATAATGCTCCAACAAATGTGCCTAAAATAAATGATGGCATAACATAGGGTCATGAATAGGATATTCACCATTTACCTGAGATGCTACCAAATAAGCATCCAAACAAAATTCTAAGGGATGAATTTCATGCATAATGGTGTCATGAAGCAGTTCGACAAAAACACTATATTCAACCACGTTATTAGTAGATGGGCCAAGACAAGCACCTCCAAAAGAAATCAATTGGCTTGTGGGAGAATAAATCACCCAAGCAACGGAAGTGAGTTTTTGAGTGTGATGGCTAGCACCATCAGTGAACCCTATGAACAATGAAGAATCCCATGACATTTTCCAACCAAGCAGAAGCACCATAAGCACCACTAACTCAAAAAGAGATCTATACTACCACTAAATACAACAATGTACAATAGTTACAAGAAGAACACCTATGTGTAGATGCTTTAGCGCAATACTTCTTAAGGTAGATCCCATTTCTTGGATTCGAAAGTGCATTCCCTTCAAAATATTCCAAATCGTAGGCTCCTTTATGCAAGGTACATTTCACGATGTATGGGCCATGTCATAGTGGATTGAACTTGCCTACCCCCAAGGAAGATTTGTCCTGATCAAATACCAACACAATTTCACCTTTAGAGAAGACCCTGGGGTGCATAGAATTGTCATACTAACTCTTAACTCACTTATTTTGTGCCTCATTTGTAGTGGCAGCATCATGATGTTGCTCGTTAAGATGCTCCAGATGGACAATGTGTGCTTCTAACTCAGAAGAGTCAAATAGAATCTCTATGCTGATATTAAGTGAAGGGATATCACATTCAATTAGTAAAACTTCCTCCAATCCATGAACACGTTGGAATGGATAAAAACCAATAGCAGTCTTAACCATAGCTCGGTATGTGCATAACGTTGGATAGAGCATGATGTGCTTGTTGGTATTACTCGCATTAATCATATGCTAGAGAATGGTTTTGAGAGATTTATTGACATCCTCAATTTGGCCATTCTCCTATGGGTAATATGGATACAAGTGCTCCTACTTAAAACCCTATTTCAATGTGAGTTCATACATCATTTTGTTCTGGAAGTGACTACCATGGTTAGTGACAATCTCTTTCGGAACACCGAACCGAGTAATAACCTAATTAAATATAAAGAACGTGACAGTCTCACCATCACTCGAAAAAGTAGGCATGGCCTCCACCCATTTTGTGAAGTAATCAATGACCACGATGATGTAACAATTCCTCTTAGCCGAAGGCGGGAGGCATGTCATAAAATCAATGCCCCACTTAGTAAAAGGACCAATGGTGATGACTAGAACAAGTGGATCAGGATGTGTGTGCATTTTCCAAGTGATAATTTGGCATTGATGACATTTTTTTACTACATCAACATAACCTTTGAAGATCGTGGGCCAAAAATATCTAACACACAAGATTGTTTGAGTTGTTTCCAACCCAGAGGGATGACCTCCACATGCTCCATTGTGAGAGTCATTCAAAATGAACTGCACTTCTTCGTGAGTGACACAACAACGTAAAATCAAGTCCACACCATGATGATACAAGATATCACCAATGATGAGATAGTTTTTCTCCTGATGGTGAATGCAATGTCGATCTTCTCTCGAATAAAGTCGAGGAAAATTCAGGGTCTAGATATACATAAGAATTTCTCCATGCCAAGGATTAGTAGAAGATATTGGGAACATGGATTTGTATTCGAATGAATCCTCAAATGGTTCTTCTTTATCTTCCCTAAGAAACTCTGACATTAATTCTACAAAAACAAGTGACTTTTTGGAATTTTCTAAAGCGAAGTCTAAGTCAAATTATTGTAAAATCACAATCCATTTGTTGCATGTCTCGTTGATGAAAAGACAAGTTAAAATATACTAGAAGGGATTAATGTCTTCAATAACAATGGTTTTATGGAAGAGGATACAATGTCAGAGTCTTTGGACAACTGTAATGTCCCCATTTTTGGGTTTACTTATGTTACAGATTGGGATGCATGTCAGAGTAGTTGTTGGCCCCCGGACAAGTTTCGAGGAAACATTGGTTAGAGTTGGCCTACTTTTGGAATTTGACAAATTGGTCAAGGAAGGAGCACCCAAACGCAGCTGATATTGTGGATCTCGCTTATTTTGTGGGCTATGTGGACCTAGTAAGGGGTTCTTAAGGGTTTTTGTAATGGGTTATGGGATGTTGTCCCGTGGGGTTTCCCCATGTTTGGCCATATTGTAAGGGTTTGTAAAAGTATAAATAAGAGAAGAATGTATGGTAGAAGAAGAATTTTTGGAGCTAAGTGCAAGTAGTTCAAGTGGCTTCGTGCAAGGGAATGTATGTGTGTTAAGGCTCCATGATTGATAAGAGTTGGCTCTGTGCCTTGACCTAGTTTTGGAAGGAGGATATGGTGCTCAATGCACAAATATCCTATCAGATGTGAAGATCGACTCTATGGCTTAGTGCACAGGAGTAACTAAATGTAAGCGATTGATGAATAATAAAGAGACAAAGCGATTGGTGGATGTAGCCCCACAATGGGGTGAACCACGTACATCTGGTGTCTTATGGTTTTATTTGTGCAATGTTATATATGTTATGTTTTTATTAGTGCTTAGATTAGATGTGTAATGGATATGTATGTGTTGCTTAAATGCATTGCTTATGTTAGAATGCTAGATCTGATTCAGATTGATAAGTGATAAATGGTTGAAGTACTTAATCTTTGTAGTTATTGTGCTAGATCTATCTTAGATATGTTATGGGATGTTCATAAGGTGAATAAACTAATGCATGTCACTTCCTAAGACTTAACAAAACACCCTATGAAGTGTTATTATCACAGATCTGTGTCCGAGCCTGGTTACAAACACCTGTGTCCTGTAACCCCCCCTGCTTCTACCTCAGGTGAGACTTCGCCTTCTTTGTAGGTGTTGCCGAAAGAGCCGGTAGTCGGAGTTTTGTTGGTGCATTGTTAAGTGTTAAACCCTAGGTTATAGTGAGATCAATAGGTATTCAGGAGTTTTATTGGGTCCAACTCACACTGTTCATCATATTTCATCATCAAGATGCATTCCACACAAGTTGCCTTTGGTTTCGTTGCATTCTGATGATTTTCGTAATTTTGAGTTATTATTGAGCATATTTTAATTAAATTCACTAAGGATATCATTTTGGGAATAATATGTGAAGAAACACCTTAGTGTAATAGCTCATTGGAATCAGGTGGAAAATATCTACAGGATAAGATGATGAAAAGTGACTTTCAGTGGCTTGAGAAGCCATAAGGGAAAATTTATCACTTTTTAGAGGATAAAAGGTTAATTAATTAATAAAGTGATTTTATGAAGAAATATTAAAAGTAGATTAAAATTCACTTGGAGAGAAAAGGTGAGCAAGGGTATAAAATAGAGATAGGGGCTTATATTATCTCATTATGTTGTTTGATATTTTGATGTATGGCTTCTTAGCTATAGAGCCTATGGTACTTGCGGATTTTGAGGGTTTTGACTGAATAAACACTAGACATCAACAAGGGAGTGAAATATTATCTTGTTCTTGATCCAATCTTGGCCAAGGAGGTGAAATATTCCTCCCTCACCATTCTACTTTAGTTTCTATTCAGTTTAGAGGCAGTTTGACGAAGCAGGGCACAATTTTAGTGGTTTCCAATAGGTTGGGAACATCATTGGAGGAAGGAGGGTTCGATTTGCTTAGAGGTGGCTAGATATTTAGTATATATCCTTCCAGGGGTGGTTGATACCATTCTAGTGCCTTTTTTCATCAGTTTGTGATGGAATTATTTAGCATATTCATTATATCTTCCAGAGGGGCATATTTCTCTTTAGGAGGGTGCACTGTTCTCAGGGGATCTAGTGACTTGGAGTGGGAGATCACTCCCAAAAAATAGGATATTATTCATAGGGGTTTTCTATCGCTTGATCTATATTTTGACAGTTGGTATCAGTGATTTGGAGGCCCAAGAAGAGGAGGATGAATTCTTATTTGCTTCAGCTAGGGAGGGCATACTTTGCATAGATAAGACATCACCAACAGCAAGGGAAAAGGTTATATGTTAGAGATATTTGGTATCTAGCTTGGGGAAGAGAAGAGGAAAAAAATGCCAAAGAAGTCAATAAATTATATACATCACCACATTTTATCATATTGAAAGGAGCACAAATTGAGCCTACAACTATTAGGATCAGGGAACTTTGCCACAATTGCAAATATCTTTGGGAGTTAGATCACATATGTAGGGGTAAAGGGAGAGTGCATTACATTCAAGTGCACTACGATAGTGATGAGGAGGATGAGTATGAGGATGCGTCCTTAGATGATTCATTAGAGTAGTCACATAAAGCCATTGAATCCTACGCATCTTATGGACAGTTAGATGGATAGGATGATAGCGCATGTGCTTCAGTTTTTGGATTGGACAGTGTTGAGGAATCAACACTTCACCATAGCGGTGATACTTGTGAGGATTCAACCATTGCATCACTTGGGCATGAGGGGGATCGGATATTGGGTGATCCACCTTTGGATGTTGATATGAGGTCATGCATGGGGGATAATGATCCTCCTATGGAGTTGAGCATGACACATTCCTTATCTTCCAAGTCATCTATGCTAGACACGACACATAAGGATATCAATGGCATTCTGGATGTGTTAGAGGAGCCTTGTGTAGTGATTGAACACAAGGGATATGTGGATCTACAGGCCTAGGAGGGGAGGTATGACTTGGATCCAGATGACTATATACATACCTATCAGTATGGGGAGAGTGAGTCACCTCTTTTGGGGAGTCCATTGATAGATCAGGTTGGGGAGACCGGCATATTGATGGGGCACTTACTTCCAAGACTAGTCTACAGTGACAAGGATGATTTCCTTGTTGGTCAGGATGACCATATCACATGTATGGACACCTATGTATGGGATTTGGGTGTAGATGATATTATTAGGGTGAGTGCACAAGAGGATACAACTGCACATCCAGGATAAATGGCGGTTCATATTGAGGCAACATTATCTGATGATGCATAATGGCATACAGGGGGATTCAGTAGCATGGAGAACAGTGGGAAGTATTATGCCTTATCTCTTGAGGAGTGTGTTGATGGGGATTCCACTTTTGACATTAGAAGTTGGAGTCATGAGGTACCACCTCATTATGATAGTGTTCAAGAGTCACAGCACTTGACAGGACAACTAAGAGCTAGAGAGGACATGATGATGGTAGCCATTAGATAGATTGATGATACAAAAGCATTGGTGGAAGAGTATCGTTAGAAGGCCTCGATGGCACATGATAGTTCAAATGGGGATATTTCCCTGGATGACTTCTAGAAACTCAGGGAGAGAGTGAATTTGATGAGGACCAACTACGAGAAGTTACTTATTGATAGAGATTACCTTTTGGAGGTTGGCAAGATGTATCATAGGGCGCTAAGGGAGAAGGATACTGAGGTGGACCGACTCACTCATGAGTTGGTAAGAACATGAGGATTCTTGGAAGGCACATAGAATACCCTTCAATAATCAGATTCCATATTAGAGGATCTCCTTGAGGAGACTAGTCAGGGATCCACTACATTTATCTTAGCAGAGATTCAGATATATCCTTCAGCTAGATTACTAGAGTATGTTGGTGGTTTGTTGGAGGATATCCAGTTCATCGAGGAGTGTGAGGAGTACCCATGATCACTGATGATTATGGATATATGTGATCTGGAGACACGAGAGGATGTTCTTGTGCTAGAGGGACCACCATTCATGAGGGGTTCTGAGACAGTTGGTCATACACATACACATGGGGATTCTAGATTTAGGGGAATTTATGAGGACACATCCATTTGGGTTCCGGGATTGGTTGAAATCCATGTAGAGGTTTACCCAGTACTACACCCATGATACATGATGATGTAGGAGGATACAAGAGCTTGCATGACTATATAGGGGCATACAATGATGAGAGGTAGTTCATAGGGGAATGTTGAGGTGTACAGTGGGATCTAGGGGGATGAATTGGAGTGCAATGAGGATACATACTTAGTGGAGCATGGATATTCCTCTCCCTTAAAGCATTACATGGATCTAGGAGATCACCTTCTCATTAGAAGTCGTCATATGAGTGATGATGGAGGTAGTGTGATTGACCATCAGTTTGTGGAGTTACCTACTGGTGTACCTAATGGTTTGATATTACTGAGGAGTATAGGAGATTATTCACCAAGGGTGTTTATGGATGGGTTTTTGTTCAATCCCTTGGGATTGACCAATGCATATGACACTCCCCAGTCCTACATATAGTTGCAGTTATATTTTTTATCCTTCCCTGATACTTTCATGATATACAACAACATAGGGGAATATAGGCAGTTTCATCAGACATAGAGATTTGTTAGGAAGGGATAGGGGATACTTCATTATATGCAACAGGATAGGGGAGGTTCTCCCGAGACAGGAAGATGAGGCCTTGGATGTGATGGATAACATTCTCATCCATAGGACAAAGGATATTCCATAGGTGGATACAGGTTCAAAGTCTCAGTGGGATGAGGACAGGGACTAGAGTAGGAAAGATACCTATAATGAGGACTATGAGGTCATTTGGTAGGATGTATGGTCACAACAGGTAGCGTTAGAGATCTTGAGGATTGTACATGTTGTACCAATGGTTGGAAAACTTGTGCATTTCAGGACTCATCAGTAGATCAAAGAGAGATTCTCCTGGGAGGATCTAGAGGATGATGTCATGAGGCACATGGGGGAATGCTTGGTATTTCAGCCTCATGAGTCAGGGCATGATTCCTTATCCACCCAAGTTTCAGGGTAGATTTGGGAGAGTATGCTAGAATCTCTCAAGCTTGGTGTACTAGAGATATATAGTAGGGATGACATCATAGGGGTATCACTAGAGTATGGGACACCACATGTAGCAGTGTGGGTTGACAGGGAGGTTGATTTTAGTGATCGTGGATAGGACAACATAGCTATCAGTACACTTCGGCTAGAGGTTTACAGTTCAGTGTGCATCGAGATACTTGGTATGTGTTGGATGTTTGGGCTGACATGGGTTCTGATATCAAAGGTTTCCAACAAAACCCTCAAACTATAAACCCTCCTGATAAACCAAAAGGAAACATTATGCAAAAAGTGCACAGTGCAGTCTCACCCGAGATAGCTTATGGGTGACTGCAGGGCTCATATGTTTGCAGTCAGGGAAGGGATTGGGAATGTGAATTGTGTATTTTTCTTATGCATCATATTTATTACTCATCCATCTAGATATATTATTCATTCAACAAGGAAACCATGCATGCATGTTGTAATAATCTAAGATAAACATCCATTCTTTAACTAATAAATAAAAAAAATAGTAAAATAACCATTCACACACATTAACATGGCATGGTTACCATGGTTCACCCCCCTTGGGGCTATGTCCACAAAGATTTTTCTCTTATTCTCTTTTATTCATCATTCTTCAAAGATAGCATTGTGTGCATTGCATTACAGTATCCATGATTACAACCAAAAACTATGACAAGTTCAATCTGTGAGGCAAACTAGACCACACGAGGCTCCATAGCCTGGGACCTAACCATAAAAAACACAACCTCCTTAACCCTTTCCTCCTACTCTCTATATCATTAACCAAACTCTACTAGACCTCCTAGGCATTTATTTATACTACTTTATTGGCTCATAGCCATTACAATTATATGAAAAACCCTAACCATAACATGGCTAGGTTTGTCTGCATGTGTGTTGCGCTTCTTTTCCTCGGTCTTTGGCATGCTTATTTTCCTCCATGTTCAGCATGATTCTTTTCCTCCATATATGGAATGCACTCCAAAATTGGATTTTCTCCCCAAAATAGGCATGTGCCAATAGTCCCTCAACACTAACATGTGGCTCATCACGAGCCACTCAGGCGATGTGCGCTCCCTGCACAACCTTCTCCAAATTGTGAACCTTTCTTGCTAGTTCCTCCCCTTTTGCTTTCTCCTACACAACTTTCTCTGTTAGCACCTCTACCATATGTGTTGTAATATGTTCGTTCAATAACATTGTGCTCTTTGTATGATCTTGTTCCATCCTTGTCTTTTCTACCTCCAGTTCTACAATTATTTATGTTGCTTGCTCCCGGAGTAGATCCAGTTGAGCCTGCCTTGACTATTTATTTGTCTTCACAGTCTTTAGTTCCATCTGCAGGTTCTCCATCTCCTGCGTGCCTTTCAAACTTTCAATGATCCTCATTTCCTTCTGTCTCTGCTTGAAATCCTGCATTGTAGCATTGTCTTTTTCTCCTAGTTGATCCAACTACTAGACCTTCTCATCTTACTCAAGACTAGTCCATATTTGTGCAGTCATGTCAAAGAGTTATGCGACTTCCTTGGATTCTCTTGCAATCATACTTGTTTGTAGTGTTTCCTATTGTTCTCTCTCAGCTATGACTTCTGGAGGGGTTGTAGGTGTAAGTTTTTCCTTTAGTTCCTATATCTATTTCATGTACCCCTTGATTGTCTGCACAATGATCTATATATGTTCTTCTGCGCTACTCTCTGTTGCTTGTGTGTTGTTTGAAATCATTTTGAAGACTTCCTGTAGTTTCTTTTCTAGGTTATCCGCACACTGCTTCTCTTCTTGCTTCTCCATATGGACTTAATCTATTTTCAGCTGTAGAATTTCCTTAACATCCTTGGCGAAATCCAATTTTGTCGCATTAGCCCTGGCCCGTGACTGTACCTCCTGTGTGACACTGGATTGCAATATGTACAGTGATTTCGTTGGTATTTTTTCTAAAACCAACTCCAATTGTTCCAAGTCTTTCAATGAGTTCTGCGTTATTTCCTCCTCTATCTGTAGCATGTTCTATGTAATGCTGAAATCTGTACTTGCCTACACTATTATTTGTATTGTTTCTTCATCACCGTGCGCGGTTATGTCATCTTCCTCTGTCGATTGTTGCATTGGTCCTTTTCCTTTATCCTATGTCTATGCTTCTTATATTTGTTCCAGGACCTATTTAACCTCCATCAATTCCTTCATAATTCTTTCCCTTTGGTTCTCAACCTCCTCATATTCTTCATCCATGTGTTCCTAAACTCTCTCTTCTAACAACTCTGTGTTATCCTTGGTAATTTTTTATTCTAGGATGCCCTTATGTGCCTTGGATTTCTTGTGTGGCGCCCCTGTTTGTATGATAAACATTTTGGATGGTATGACATCTGTTGGGACTGTCATCGTTGGCATTTCTTGTTCTTTCATGTCCCCCCCTACTTGTTATTCCTATGCAGGGACACTGTCCTTCTTATCTATATGCTCATTTTTATTTAGTGCATTTTCCTTTTTCTGTGTCGCTGACTTAGGACCTGGCTTCTTCTTCTTAGGTGGTTTCTTTGTTGTTGTGCTTCCTATTGTTGCTTTAGTGCCTTGAGTCATCATTCTTATGTCTCCTGCATATTTATACGATGGGCCAGCTTCAATTTCCTAGTCCCTGCGTATCTCTTTGGTTATAAATGGGAATTTCCAGTCATACTCTCAGTCCTTGATGGCCCAATCTACTTCTTCTACATTGACACAGTATCGAAGTTGCAACCACTCCCCCTTTGTATCCCTACACACTTGGATCCACATATTATGTCTCGTGGCCTTGAAATTTGTTATCCCCTGGTATTGCGCGACCACCTCTGAAGTTATACTCCAGCTACTAGCTATATTTTCCTTCATTTCAGTCAGGTACCTTGTGAAGAGGTTAGCATTCCCCCTTCTCCATTTAGAGTATGAAGTGTTCCCTAAGGAAGTATATCATGTTGCATGGCATTTTCCCACTCTGTCACAGAAGTGAGAATAGGTAGGTTCCCCCATCTTGTCAGTGCTATCAACACTATCAACCATGAGTAGTGGAATTCGGTCCCCAACTCCTACACATCTTTGAAGTCATCTAGAAACAAATTTAGCAAGTGAGGAGCCTAGATTAACATGGTGCCTTTTTCACACTGCACTTCTGCTGCTAAAACTCCTGCAAGATCCTCGTCCTTTTGACATTTTTGAAGGAGTTTGCATGCCATTAATTTTGTTTCCATCCTAGTGGTTGGTTCACTGATCCTCTTAATGATTATTCCTCATGACCCTCATTCTATCCCATAGGTATTTTTCATTTCCTCCACGAGTTCCTTCTCACTTGTTTTATCATCCAGGTACTGCGTGGGATTATCATCATATGATGGAAGTCCTGTGATAAATTAAATTATCTCCATGCCAATGGACATCATCCTGTCCATCCACAAAAATCCCCCATTGAGAAATGTGAGTAACTGTTTGACGTATTTTTTGACATCTTTCCCTCTAACGAAGTGGGGAATCTCGAGAAAATTAATTATACATGTGTTGAACAACCCTGCTATCCATTGATTTGGCTACAACTCTAGATATTCTAGTGGCCCTGTGCCCAGGCTTTCCATGTAAACATGTTGCGTGAATTCTAGGAATTTTTCAGTGTCAGACACATCATGGTCTACATATCTCTGTCTTTCTATGAATCCCAACAATCCTGCAATGGAATGCACCCCATCTAGGATGCACAGTTATATTATGGATACCTCGAGATGCTTGCATGGGGATCTTTGAATGGGTTGTTTCCCTTTATTCTTGACGGGTGCGCTGGATGGCCCAGCCTCTTGTTCCCCTTCTTCTATGCCAGACTCTAGTTGTCCAGTTATATCTTAGATTTGTACCTTGTCTTGTTGCATGGTCCCTACCATTGGTTGTGACCTTGGCCCATCGAATTTTGTTCTCTCACTATTAGTGCCATTAGTTTGGTGGGCTACTTCTACCCTGGGTTGTTTTCTAGAGGTTTCTAAGACAGAAGGGTTTTGTTCCTTCGAACTGTTCTATGGATCAATATCCATCCTTAATATCACAGGACATTTCTCCTCCTCCTCCACCATTGTGTTGCTCATTGGTTCGTCTTGTGGTGAAGGAATGGCATTGACATCGACTACTCCCTCCAACTATCTTTGAATGTTTTCTTCCCATACAGATTTCAGTGATGACCTGGTGTTGCTTCGGGTTTTTCTTGTTGCTTTTCTCAGTGCTCCGACTTTTGGTGGTGCCATCCTACGTAAATATTCCCATGTATGTTGAAATCCACCTGCTAACATCTTTGGAATCACTTGTTTTTCACTCATCGTTTTGATCCTGAGATCTATGTTTGCTCAAATTCACAATGAGGGTTGTGTGGCACACTTTTTAGTTATATAAGTGCTCTCACAAATGTCATAAATATTATTGAAGATGATTCCTTTACTATCATAAATATTCTAAAGCTTCTTCGACATGCTTCCTTAAATTTCATAAATGTTCGGTTCGTGCCTTATTTTTCCGATGACTGAGTTTTCTTTTTCGACGGTTGTCTCTTTTCCCAGTGCACTACAAATTTATGTTGTGATTCTTCCTAGGCGCATTGTGTTTACGTTCTATCACTGTTATCCAACGTGAAATAACTTTAATTCTTTACGTGTTAGTTTCTTTGTCCATTGCACACTACTTTTTTAAGTTTTCTGCCATTCAAACAACTTCTTACTCTTTTTGTATTTTTCTTCTTTTTCTTCTTTTTATGTCTTTTTGTAATTTTTCTTTCCTAACTTCTACTATAGTACACTATGCACAAGGCTTCATCATTGTGATGTGACTACTGAGAGTTAGTATTTCGACCGTCCCTATACAGTTTCAACTGACTACCATTCACAAGACCCTGCATTTATTTTCCTTCCAAGTCTGTTAGCTTCACAAATCCTCCATATGTGACATGCTTCACTTCATATGGCCCTAGCCAATGCATTATGAACTTACCTAGATGTTGCAAATATTTGTTTTCATAGAGGAGAGCTAGATCTCCCTCCTTAAATCTCTTCTTCTTTATGTGTCTGTCATGCCAAGCTTTGTCCCTTTCTTTATGCACCTCTTGGTGGAATCCTGCCAGAATGTTTTATTCTTCAAGTTCCATAAGTTGAATTAACCGTTCTTATATTGTGCCTCTTTCTGTCATATTTATGATTGTTTCCATGCTCAGACTGGGTACCAAAAATTCTAATGGAACCACTGCTTCTTATCCATACACCAATCTGAATGGTGTTTGTCCTATCAACTTCTTGCATGTAGTCTTGTATTCTCATAATACTCTTGGTATTTTTAAATCCCAATCATCTATGTTAAGATTACATATCTTTGTCAAGGCATTCTCCAAAATCTTGTTGAGATATTCTACTGTCCCATTGGCCTGAGGGTGATATGGTGTACTCTTCTAGTGATAGACTTCAAATTCCTTAGTCATAGCCTGGATGGTACTATTAATAAAATATGCTCCTTGGTCACTCATAAAAATACTTGGGCATTTGAATCTTGTAATCATGTGCTCAAATAAGTTGTGTTGTTGTCTATACGTTGCATTCCTTGACTGGTGTTGCTTCTGCCCATCTGGTTAGATAATATATCCCATTAATGATCTATCGTGCTCCTAACCATATTGTTGGTGGATTAATAGGTCCTACAAAATCTATTTCCCACTTTTCAAATACCTGAAGAATTAATTGGGGCCTTAGGGGCATCCCATCCCTCTTGTTTGGTTTTCCAACTTTGACATCACAGTTCTGAAAATATTATTTTGCATCCTTGTGAACTGTTGGCCACCATAAACCTACATGCAATACCTTCTATGCAGCAACCTTTCCTGCATAGTGTCCTCCAACTATACCTTCATGAGATTCTTCTAGAACAATGGGTTGTTCATGCCCCATCACACACATTCTCAATATGTTGTTTGTTCCTAGTTTGTATAAATGAACTACAGTCAATTGATAGTCTGTAGCTCTAACTACCATGTTTTTTTTATATGTGATACTAAACTCCTTTGGCGCAAATCATGTGTGCAATAATTCAATTATCTGTACTGAAAATAACTACACATGAAGGAAGTTGTATTCTAAGTTAGTAGGTTCTTCTCCATTGGTTATCCTTGATAAGTGATCTAGTCCTGCATTCAATTTCACTAGTTTAACTATTACTTCAAAATCAAAATCCTAAAACAATAATAATCATCTACAGATCTCCCCCAACACTGGCTCGTTGACTAAATATTTGAGGGTAGAAATATTTGTGAACATTTTAAAGTGCTTTCCCAATAAGTAGTATCTGAAATTTTGTAGTGCATATACCATGGCTAGACCTTATCTTTATGTTGTTTTGTAATTTTTCTATGATTCTGAAAACTTCCTGTTTGTAAAGGCTATAGGGTGATCTAGGTCACCTTCTCCTAACTGTGCCAAAATTAATCCAAGTGATTTGGTTGATGCATCTACATGCACATGAAATGTTTTTTCCCAATATGGAAACACTAAAATAGTTTTTTTCACCATCTTCTCCTTCAAAGTATACAATCCCTATTAACAATCCTCATTCCATTGAAATTTGGTGTCCTTCAACAACTTTTCCATTCGTGTGGTAATCTGCGCATACCCCTTGATAAACTTCCTATAGTACCTTGTATGTCCAAGTGTGGCTCTTAACTGGTGCACTGACTTTGGTGGTGGTAATTTCAAAATTACAAAAATCGTAGCAAGGTCAACCAGTAAACCTTATCTGCAAACCACGTGTTTTAACGATACCCGAAAAGGTGCGCTAAAAATACATTTATTGATTTTCAATGAGATACGACATTTCCTACAACTGTCCAACATTAGTCTTAATACTTCTACATGATCTTTCAAGAGTCTAAAAAAGGTCCAGTCATCCAAATATAATTCTAATAAATTATGTATGAAATCCTTATAATCATCTACTATCACCCTTGAAAAGATAGCTAGTGCATTCTTCAGTCCAAAGGGAATAAATGTATATTGATAGGATCCCCATTTTGTAGAAAATGTAGTATTATGCCTATCCTCTAGAGCTATTTTAATATGATGATAACCTGAGAATCCATCTATGAAGGAATATCTTCATGGCCTCCCACATTCTCTAAAATATCATCTGTAAAAGGGGTAGGGAAAGGATAATGTAAGCAAGCATCATTCAATTTCCTTAGATATACACAAATTCTTGTTCCCCCTTTTTTATTTTCTTGGACCAGCATGGGACTGATCAGGGATGATTTTAAGGATGGAAATTTATTTTAAAATGTAGAAACCTTGGTGAATCTTACTAATACTTCATATGCCAACTATATATGTTTGGCAATATTTTATTAAAGATATTCAAATTTCAAAGGATTTGATATAGTTCTTATAACATTTTGGCAATTTTTAAGGTAAAATAATTTTATCCTATAGAATTTGGATGAATTATTTTTAAAATAGAAAACCTTGTTTTTGGAAAAACCGTGGAAAATTAGCCCATGAGCGAAATTTAGCCCCTAAATCATCCATGGGACCGATCCATTCAGATTCTTCCACTGGTTCTATGATGTTAGCTTCTAACATTCTATTTAGTTATACTTTCA
>JZKD02S0304594.1:0-19847 GCA_000966675.3 Picea glauca | reverse complement strand
TCTCTTGTGACGAACATTAACCATAATAATTTGGTCAAACTACATGCATCGATATTGCGACGAATACGGGGTGGATTTAAAAAAAATGAACTTTTTTTCTTGCATGTTGCGACAAAAGAGTACTTTCATCGCAAGTGGTCATCGCAAAATTTTCAATATGTAGTAGTGAAGGAAACAATGTTTGACTCTAAAGGGTCGATTCCACCTATGGTTGATAATAAGACTTTTCAATTTGAATGGAATCTCTACTATACTTCAAGTGCTGATATAGCACATAGTTCCTGGGTGAGATCTTCCACTATACTATAATGTTGAGTTTCTCAGGAAATCAGGTTATGGGTAGTTTGTCGAAGTACCCTTTTTGGAGGGCGGATTGCAGGTTCAGAAGCTAGTTTATCTAATGTGAGAGGGCCATTAGGTGGTGAATTTGATGGAGGATCCTTAGATGAAGGTTCCTTCTTGAGAATGTCATAGTTCTTCGCATTGGTGTATATTTTCAGCGTAGATTTAACCATCATAATGTTTGAATTTGAGGACCCTGCATTGCCCCTGGTTGGAGGTGCAGGAACTTGTGCAACCATTTGTTGTTGTTGGGGGAAGGGGTTGGTTAATACCGTTGGTTGGGAAGGATATATCCCCTCACTCAAGATATTGATGGACCTTGGCAAGGCGATGGTAGTATTTGGTAAAGTGGTCCTCCTTACACACCATACAAGGATATTTTACCTTTCTTTTGTTTTTTCCCCCAACATTGGGGTCTTGGGTTTTCTGCCCTGTCTGTTCAAAATAATTCTTCTTTTTCTTATTGCTATTATTTTTATTTTTGCCTCCATATTGTTGAGGGTTCTTCGGTGTGGTGGATTGCACCATGTTCACCTTGGAGGTCTGAGTAGGGGCCAGAGTCGAATTGGTTGTGGGTGTAGAAGAGGTGGGATTTCTAGCTATAGTCAATTGAATAATATGCCTAGTCATTTGGCCAACTATGGTGGAAGAGACAAGAACAACCACACCATCGACATGGAGTCCAGGTGTTGGTCGAGGAGTATCATTCGATGGTCGATGAGCATGGGGAATGAGGTCATATAGTGTACCAGACTATGAATAAATCAAATCTAAGTGTTCAACACAATGAATAGCCCGCTCCTCAGTTATATCTCCAGAAATGGAAACATCTTTAGAAATCAGAGGAAATAATGATTTTGTAAACCGATCAACCAAGATCCGATCGTGGATTGGGGATTTAACGAGTATTCTTCACCGCCTCCACTCGTGAATGTGTTAGATATATGTGTGGTAGTATTATGAGGTAATGAGGTCAGAAGCTCTGTCCATGTTTCATATCATATGGGTAATTAGAAATGGGTCAAAAAATCCCTTGAAAAAGTATTAAAGTTGTTAAATGAAGCAGTTGGTAGTTCAATGAACCACTTTGAGGTGTTTCTAGTTAAGGTGTGAGGGAAAAGATGTAAATGAATGTTTTCATCCAACAAAGAGTTGGATATGCACCACAAATGATAAGTCGTAATGTGCATGGTGGGATATTCTCCTGTCTTTCCATCAAATTTAAGAATGTTTGTTGGAATTTTGACTGGAACGACTGACCAAGTGGGATTGTGCACTATGGGATCGTTCACAAGTCTAGATAAATTAGGTAGTTTTAGAGTAGCCAAAAATGGAAACTAGGTGTTAGTGAACAGATTATGGTCTAAAGGTAATGGCGTATTCATACCAAAAGGACCGTATGGCCCTCCCATATACTAAGTAAAGGTAGGAAAGTAACTCCCTTGATAAGGATTTCATATAGGGATATAACCACCTCCTTGGTAAGGATTTTCCATTGGCATATAAGCACCCCCCATATTGAGTATTATTTGGGGGATCTGTGCCCCTAGACAAAGGAGCATTTCCAGTCGTGTTAATGTTCCCTGGAAAGGGTACGTTACCAGGAGAATTACTTCTCTCGGGTAGTGGGGGGTTTCCTGTAACAGGGGGATTGTTGCTTCCAACATTGGGAGTACCCCAAGGGATGTTGCTACCCCCCGGGAAGGGAGTACCCAAAGGGACATTGTTTCCCCTAGGGAAGGGATTTCCACCAGGTTGATTAGACATAATTCCACTATTATAATTCCATCCAAATGGGAAGCCAATATTAGGTGTGTTTTTTCCAGTTGGTGGGTTGCCAAAAGAGAAGAAAAAACCACTCCCTAGATTAGTCATAGAGATTTGTACTACATTGTATTGTGAACCAGGGGCAGGGGTTGGAAAAATGCTAAGTTGGGCAGTGGATGAAATTGGATGTACTACAGGATGACTCCAAAGAGAAAATGGTGCATGAGGTGGTGTAACGAGTGTATTTCCTTCTTTGGTGGTTGATGGTATATTTAAGGTTATATCTCCACCCACTAATGATAAAGGTGGGTTTCTTACTCTGCAAAGTGATGATATAAGGTGATTTCCAAGTCCATTAGTTGATGACAAAAGTGGATTTACTGGGATACCTCTTGGCGTGCTAGACATCGTGGGAGTATAAATTGGAGTGGTAGAGGCAACATTTTCACTTGACATGGGTGTACTTAATGTTGGAAAAGGGTCACTATTAGGATAA
This sequence comes from Picea glauca, assembly GCA_000966675.3. NCBI lineage: Eukaryota > Viridiplantae > Streptophyta > Pinopsida > Pinales > Pinaceae > Picea > Picea glauca. The sequence goes on along the minus strand of JZKD02S0304594.1, from coordinate 17,242 downwards.
TATTGTTTCCCTACGATGTAGGGGAAGAAGTCGGGTAGAGTAGAGGTGGATGGAGGGTTAATATGACCTTCACTTATGGTTACAACTCTAGATGGATTGTCTCCTTATTCGAGAACAATGACATAGTATATTTCACACAAAAAGTGGGGGACCTTTTAACTCAGGTCGAGGATGAGGATGAGTGATCAGTCGTCAGAAAACTAGTCATTCATCTTGATAGGATATTTCCATACCAAACCCAAAAATTCTTTTGGAATGACAATGGGGTAATTCAAACATGACAAACAATACAAAAGATCAAATAAATAAAAAATACAATCTTATGGCCAACAAGGAAACCAACACATAGAAAACACACCTAACCAAATATGAGATATCAAGCAAGAAAACTATTGGGTCTAAGGGTATCCCAAATACAGGATGCCAAGCTGTCAATGAAGATACAAGAAGAAGTTATGATAATGATCACACAACATCACCCAAGGTGGAAGTAAGAGCCCGCAGGAAAATACCCTCCCCAGTTCATTAAAGAGAAGATTCAATGTTTGCCTCAAGTACCATAAGGATTCCTCCTTGTAGTCACCTATGTAGTGACCTAGGACAAGTCAATAAGGTTACCACTTCACAAAAATGCAGTCGGGTGGAACAATTGCCAGTCAAGACTATTGTGTGGGCGAGGAATACCAGGTCAAGTCCTGGCACCTAAAATTTTGAGAATGTTGGAGTTACTCTAGGGACGTCCACATCTCGAAACAACCCTAATACATGAAGTAGTCCCACCAAGAAAATGGAGAGGGGATATATCAACCACTTGCTTATATTGACCTAGTGCTTAACTCATGTGTGAGGTAAGATTTTGTGGAACTGGTTTTGTTACTACTGAATTTTCTCTCATTAATTGTCCTAGTCTCGTTTGGTGGCCTTAGAGAATTAAATCTCTAAACCTATTCCAAGGCCATAGATCCTAAGTTGTTGTTGGTTTTTTATATAAAAAAAATGTTTTAATTTTTTTAATTGCACTTGATTTTAAATGGTTGTTTTTTACTCAAAGGGAACATAATGAAAAACTTGGTGGTATTTTGACTCAAGACCAATCCCAAAAGAAAGCTATATGAGAAAATGCAAAATTTTCTTTTGATTAAAAGCTACTTAAGGGAAAGGGAGAGAGGTTTTTATTTCTCAATGAAATACATGCACCAATGTGAATGAAATTCCTTAACAAAATGAAAACTTTTTCCTTAAAATGTTTTCAACAATGCAACTTCCAATTCCACTAGTGAACCAAGGACTCTTAACCAAATTATCCTAGAATGCAATGCAAATCTCTTAAACAAATTTGTGTTTCTTTTGAAAGATTATGCCAATCAAAAGAAAAGAGCACACCTTTTGCATCACACAAATTGCATCACACAAATAAAAAAGGATGGGTAGAAACATATCAAAAATATTATGAACAATCTGAAAATGATGTATTACAAACAAAACAAAAATTCCAAGGAGACCCATAAATGAGATGGAAAATCAAGGGAGTTTTCTTTGTTTAAAACAATGTAAGCAAATCTCAAGAAACAACCAAAATATGTTTAAAAGAAAATGGACTCTCTTATAGGGGTACCACTAGCACTAAAATCCCAAGGGAATAAGTTTAAAGAATCTAAACCATACCCACAAAACAAGAAGTGCTTTAAATCAATAAAACAAATGGCACACAAAAGAAAAAAAATTCAAATGACTTGAAAAAAAATTGTAGCAATGACTACTAGAAAAAAACTGGGAAAGATCTGGAAAACTATAAGAAAAAAATAGAGAACGTGTTTGGGATAGATTGAAGGATGCCCCTATATAAAATAGCATTTTAGTTCCTAGTCATGTCTTTTCAATTGAGACAGAGAGACTGGTGTAATTGTACGTGAGAAAATTGCGACCATGAGCATCGGTCGCACTGAACAGTGCAATTTTTTGGGCGGTCGTGTGCTGTAATGAAGCAACGTGTGATCAAAATGGATGGGGTCACTCTGTATGCACCAAAAAACCAAAACTATGATCATAGCAAAAAAATTGTAGCAATGACTACTAGAAAAAAACTGGGAAAGATCTGGAAAACTGTAAGAAAAAAATAGAGAACGTGTTTGGGATAGATTGAAGGATGCCCCTATATAAAATAACATTTTAGTTCCTAGTCATGTCTTTTCAATTAAGACAGAGAGACTGGTTCAATTGTACGTGAGAAAACTGCGACCATGAGCACCGGTTGCACTACACAGTGCAATTTTTTGGGCGGTCGTGTGCTGTAATGAAGCAACGTGTGATCAAAATGGATGGGGTCACTCTGTATGCACCAACAAACCAGAACCATGATCATAAATATGCAAAAAATAATAGATCTAAGGTAGATCTATCAGATTTGGGACTAAAATTTTTCAAATAGACTCGAAAAAGACTTGTTGGTAGAACAAAACAAAAATAGGGCTTAAACAGGCAAGGATTTTGAAAAAATAGTCTTAAAGAAACCGAGGAAGAAACTAGATAAACAATAATGACTTCCCTAGTGGAGTCACCATTCTTTTGTAGGATAATTGTACCCTATAGGACTTACCTCCCTTAGGCTCTTCCTATACCTAAGACATAATAGAGATATGAAAAATAGACTTACTTGGATATGAATCAGACATGAATAAACCTATGAGATAATGGAATACGAAGCCTAATTGGTAATTCAAATGTTGTCCCTGCACGCTCCTTGGTTGTTCGCTCTTTCTAATATGTCCTTCTCTTTCATGAATGCGAGTCTACACACATGGAAACACAAATAAATACCTCTCACAAGATCAAATATAACATGTATGAATTAATAATAGATATAATAATATAACATGGAAACATGGAAATATTAACTCTCTACAAGGATCATAATAACCACATACAACCAAATAGAGGGGAAAGTCATGTGCATCTTCTATTAATAAAATAAAAAGATTACAATCAAATGACTTGATGAAAATCTTCTCAATCTCCTTGCCCAAGCTCTATGATCAATTTGACATTATAAGTTTACTCCTTCTTTTCCTCCCATTTTCCTATGAGAGACCTTCAATATATAGGATGATAGAGACAATATGGGGGATAAATATAGACACTTAAAATAACAAGATTCTCAAAGTCATATTAAGATAAATCCAAAATTCGATCACGTCTCTTTGTAACCAATCCTAATTGGGGAGTAACAGACCTGGTCACGCCCTACATTCTTGTATTTTGTGACTGGTCGTGAATTGTAAGAGAGAAAATTGCAACCAAAAACTTTGGGTCACAAGTTGCAAAGGAACAACTTGTGACCAAGAAAAAGGATGCTGAAAACTCAAGGGAAAAGTGGCATAACTCAGTGTCTCAGCCTGCTAACCTCTAGATGATATCCATCAGGTGATCAGCTGGAAAATAACTGTATAAAAATCCTTCGAATCATTATCATATGACTTCACACTTCTCTAGCTTAGTTCCCCATCTATTTCCATATGTGATTTGATATATGTTTTCAATAATAAATCTCAGTGAATCCTCGTTCATGGTCTCATTGTATCTATCCCCTTCATTTGGATCTAATGGTGCAATCATGCACAAGGTGTCCATATCAAATGACATATGTAACTTCTTCAAATTCAACATGATATTATTATCAAATTCCCAATCAATACCAAGTAGTTCATGGTAGGAATCTGAGTCATCTGTGACATCTATCACCTAAAAATATGCCTTAGTTTTCACTGCTTCAATGTTTACTTTGACCCGTTCTATAAGGCCTATAGGATAGATTCTATATTGGTTAGTCAGCCTAAGATGGATGGGGGACCATACCAAGTTTTTTCTACCCATCAACTCCTCGAATTTCTTTGGCAAGATATTCACATCAAATCCCAGATCTAACACGACTCCATCCATCTCATAACTTCCAAGTTCCATTGTCATCTTGAAATATCTTCCTATGTTCTTTTGTTTACTAACCTGACACACATCCCTCTTTGGTAGTGGGGCTGATATATATACAATCGTTCCTTCTCCCCCCATACAGTTTGTTAACATTCACGCAATGCTTCTTCTTGCATCGTGCATCTCAACTCTGCATGCACATGCTCCTCTATTTCCCTATGTTTTTCCTATCGTATTTATTCTTTCATGAAGTCCTCTTCCAGTGAACTCTACATCACATGTTTTATCTCCTTATGCACACGAGCTTCCTCCAAAGACTTCTAGGTGGCGCATTGCAATTCTTCATGGACTTGTGCCTCTTCCAACTATCTTTGTGAGGCACATTATACTTCCTCACATACTTGGGTTCTTCTAACGACCTTTGCATTGCACACTACAACTATTCACATGCTCTCTCTTCTTCTAAATCTCTTTGTGCATTGAAAAAAAAATGCTTTTGTTGTGCAACATCAAACTTAGGAGGAGCTTTTGCTTCCTTTCTGATCTTTCACTCCATTCTCTGCCTTGATATTTCTCCACACTCTAAGTCCATTCTCGTCTTGGCTCCACCTCGAGCTATCACCCACACATCAACTTGCTCATCCTTCTTTTTTTTCCCTCATGACTCTGTAGTAACCATGCTGCATTATGCCTTATTTTCTTCCCACTTTTTCAGCAAGTCAGGATAATTCTCTGTTACATGCTCAGTACTATAGGAGTACCCACAAAGCACATGTAGTTTAGTATAAAACCTCGATATGTGGCCTATCTCACCATATTTAAAACAATTGGTTGGTATTCCTCCACCTCTTCCATATCCTCATCCTCAACTGCATCCATATCCACCTCTGGGACTTCCTTGGTATCCACCTCTTTCTACGCCTCTACGATCACTTCCTTTTTTCTCTTCCTAAACCTGTAAGGCACCATGGGTGTGGTCTTGCATCAACTGAAGTGACTGATACTTATTCACATCATGCCACATGAATTTACATAATTCAAAAAATGAAGTATGGTGAGTTTTCTGGTATTTCTCCAGTGTTGGGTAGTGGGGTAGGATATGTCCCCACTATATGTAAATATCACACCATTCAATCTGAGGCCCAGTTGGAAATGGATTCGGCACACCTGTCACTAGATTATTTTCCAATGTAGTACATTCTTCCCTTTGGTGACCTTCCAATTGGCACATAGTACACCATACATGCTCGCACACCACCTTCTCCTTCACCATATCTTGCAATTGCATTTTCAGATTTGCAAGATGGGATTGCACTTGTGCCAATCTTTTTGATGTCTCTCCACCTCCCAGTATATCTTCCTAGCGCATTTCAATCTCCACCACCTTTGCCTAAGAATTCACCTTCTGTTGGGTGAGTGGAACTCGAATATGGGGAAGAAATTTTGTAATGAACCACTCCCTATGTTGAACATCTTGGATCTGGAATGTCAGCCTATCTAACAATATCTTGAATCGTTGGTCGTAGTCCCACAGGGTCTCTCTGGATTTTTTTCTTGATCTCCTTGATTTCTGTAATGCATTAATATTCTAACTTAGGCTTCTGGAACTCCTTAAGTATATCTCTCTTAATTTATGTTAGGGACCTCGTATGTCCTATTGGCATAGTTTCCTTGTACTTCATGTACCATGTTAGGGATCTGTCCTTGAAAGTGGTCTCTAGTTGTGCAATATTCAATGTTGCATTTGTGATCCTCTTCATAGGTGATATAGCTTCACACATGAACCAATGTTTCTCTACATCATCCTCACCCATCCCATGGAACACAAGTAGCCTCAGTGTTGTGTCTTGATTCACCATTCTCAATCTAGGACTATGTCCTCCTAAATGAGTGCTCAAATTATAGTTTCAAAGAAAAAAAAATATTTTTCTCATTCAGGTATTCCACTTAGTCTTTCTTATTTTATAGTAACATAGTTTTACCCTTCACTTTACAAAAAGTCCTAAATATTAGTTCAAGGTAGAATTCCTTAGTCATTTTAAAATACACTTCGAATGAAATATATAGATTTAGAATGTTATCAACTTCACCCCAAATCTTAGATTATTAAATTTGGAGCTATATAGAAGCATGGGTGTGCATTTCCATTAGATCTCTTTCCACTGTTTTGGTTTCTCAATTTACAAGGTAGATTTTTCCTCTTTTACACAACAACTACTTTTATGTTTGCAAATGAAAATCTAAATATGTCGACATGTGTAAAATTATCTAAGACACCCTTAGAAACTTGAATCGCTCAAAATATAGGTGGGTAAATACCCAGGCATGCATTTTTTTGAATCATGGCGTGCATTTCTACACAACGAAATAAATTACAGTTTAAAAGTAAAACATGTATTTCTTAAGTGTGATTGTGCTTTTTTATATGTATAGGATCTAACAAGATTGAATTAGGGTTTTATGTAACAATCGTCTATATCATCATATATTGAGAACATTGTCATCTACATCTGGTTCAACCTCTTCAACTTCTTAATCTAACACATCTATCTTCTCCCTATGTCGGATTCAATTTGATTTTTTTTACTTTATTATACTGGCATCATACCTTCAACGATAGGTTTCTTATTCGAATGCACGCTAGTATTTCGACAGATGGTTTAGAACTATCCATCCCATTTTCGACAGGACTTGGAGCTCTCATGCGTCGATACTCCGATAGATGTTTCTAACCATGGCATCGTTGATCCGACGAATCTATTGCACCATATCATTGGATCACTGACGGAATGTTCCCTCTAGAGTGTCATCACACTGGCATAGGTTGTCATCCATAAAGTTGCAATTTCGATAGCGTTCGAGTTGGATTTCTAATGGTACTTATGCGCGCCTATGTCGCATTAACGGTTGACACCATCAATAAAATGATGATGACTTGGATGATGATGGTATCTTGAAAAATTCCACATCGTAGACCAAGGTGTCGTAGTCCTGAAAATTCTATGATTGTCATCATTGCGAAAATTATGTGCGATGAACATTTGTTTGGTAAAATCTCTTTACAGTTGCCACGTGGCATTCTGTTATGTTGAATTTCCAACATACTGATAGTTCCTTCGAGAGTGATATGAAAGGGGTTTGACTAAAAACTGAAATATGGTTCTTCAGAAGGCAAATGAAATTCTGTCAAAAGGGCATCGGAACATCTTCAAAAAATGTGCTAAATGTACTAGTGAATAGGTGTTTCAGAAGGTCCAAGGTAAACAAAAGGAAACTTATGAAGAGTTAAAAATATACCATATAGGAGACTCGTCATCTTTCCCCTTCCAAACTTGTTTCACACACTCATGTAACTTATTATTCATCCTCTAGAAAACCCGCATGAATATCACTCCAATGGTATCCTCGGTGACCGAACTAATCTGAAATATAGAAACCTAACTTTCTTTCCACCCGTTTCCATTGTGCCAATTAATTAAACTCATCCCATTCTATAGTGATCCTATATACTTTTGTTGGGAACTAGATAAGAGGATAATGAAACCTCAATCATAACCAAGTGCCACTTCTTTTCAGTGAACTGGAATAGAGTTTGGCCCTGACCATTACCAAATTAAATAGAGGATATGTTTTGGGATCTCTCTCTCTCAAGAATTTTGTAAAACTTTCCCATCTCTTATGTGATTCCATCAAGGATTCAATATCATACTAGTGGATTGTGTTTTCATAATCACTGTTGCATTCCCAGGATCAACTATAAGTTTATAATGTTTTTCTTTAATTACCATGGGTAAGGGATAATCATCCCTAATAAAAAGGTTAAAATTATCTTCTGCATTCTCATAGAATTGAGAAGCCTCTTTCCAGACTACTTGATTGTAAACAAAACATGAGAAAGACTTGAGTTTCACATCCCCCACATAAGGGTTTGGATTCCATCGAGATTTTTCCTGCATTATAAAATTAAATTGATATAATTCATAGAGTGGATCCTGAACATGAAGTGATGTCGAGGAAACAACATCAAGAAACTCTTTTGATGTATGAATATTGGTAGAAAACCCTATTGTAACCCTCTATATTTTGAACCTCATCCATCTCTCATGAAGAAAAATACCATAAATTTTGGATGGGGATTTACAGGCCAATCCTTGAAGTGCGAATCCATAGACATGTTGTCGTTGTTATTGATAGTGTGCCAATTTGTCCCTAAAACCGTGAATTTTGGCTTTCCATTTGTTTTCCTAAACAATGTACATTTCAAACAATATCTCTTTCAGTTTTTAAATGGGTTGTTTATGACTTTCTCTGTCTATCACACCCAAATCAAATAATTCATCTTGATTTCACCAGCTAGGGAGATTTGGTTTTAGTCGAAAAAACACATATGTGTTTACCATCACATCATCAAATATGGCATTGATGAATTTATCAACAAATGATATGATATTATATGTTTTTGGAGCGAATTTATCATTTATATTAGGATCCTCTTTGGCCATTATTTCTTCATGTCCTCTTTACAAAACGCTTCCTCAGGTTCATTCTGAGAGATCCTTTCTGACAAGTCATTAGGGTGTTCATAAACATCTTCATACTCATGATCTTGGTCTGAAATATGTTCATTTCCATGCATGGGAATGCTTCCATAATTTCTTGTGACCCCATTTTCATCATTTTTTGTGGTATTACCTTTGACTTCATCTGTTGTAATGGAATGGTTCTCAGAATTAATTACCTCTAGTAAGAAATCCATATTGGAGGGTTTCCTTTTATTCTTATTAAGTTATTTCCCGAGTTTCAATTTTTTTTCTTGGATTCTTTGAATGATTTTAATTAACCTCAGATATGGAGGTTTTTTATACAACTTGGATTTGCACAGAATATAGATTTGGTCCTTAACTTTACACTTGAGTTTCCTATTGTTGTTGTATTATGTGTGTGTTTTTTCCTTGGAGGTATCAATAGGTTCATGTATTACAGGTTGGGAACCCATCTCCTCCTCAACTTCATACTCAAATGTTTGTACTCAAGTCTTTGTAAACTTATCAAACTCTCATTCAATAGTCTCACAAGCATGTGTTTTTTCTTTTTGATCACAAGTCTTCAAACCCTGGCCCCAATTTTCCTCTTTTCCCATAGAAACATAAGACTTCTCTCATTGATTCCAATAATTATTTCTTGGCCCAATATGATCTAATTCCGTGGTTACCACAACAAGGAATGTCGAAAATGAAGCTTCTCCTCGATCTTATCTCCTTGAATCCAAATGAGCAGAGGATGGTAAAACTGTAGCCATAGATTTCCTATTTAATATTCTCCCATACATAAATGCATTCTAATTCCAACTCCTTTCTCTCAATTCACATATAACATGCATATTCACTAAGCCTTGGTGAAATAAACTTGTTTCAGGCTCTTGTTTCCTTTGTGAGAGGGTATCCATATTAACGAGGCTCTTCTGCAAATAAAATGGAATAATTACAAGTTGTTGGTTCTTCAAATGTAATATTAGACGAATATGGAAACAATATACCATGATGTATCTCCCTTCACATGTTATAAATTTATGGATATGGTAAGCTACTTCCTTCCATGGGGAAGCTAATAGACTCCTGGAAAATCCCTTTCGAAAATCCTTTATTCTCATAGTAGGTTTTAGAAACTGAGTCTAGGTGTCAGGAGATAGCTTAATGTTTTTAGACCAAAAATCACCATGCCTTGGAAACCCCATTTCCGTGGTGATGGCAGACTCCATAACATCAATTTTTAATCCACAAAACTCAGTTTACACTTCATTAAAGTACTAAATGAATTCTATGGTTTCCTAGCGATCACCACCATGGAATCACTAAAGAAATTGAAACCAACCTACTCTTGAAAATGTTGCCAGTATTTTGGGCTCAACCATTAGGGATTTGATATTGTCAGGTTTGTTTATGTTGGCATGCCCCCCTATGATGCTATGAGTCTTCAATTGTAGGCTCTCAATTATAGAAAATTGTAGAGGGTATTCTATCAATAGTTCAAATAGAGCTAATGCATACTCGTTCACAACCAAGACAAATTAACTTAAATCGACCAATGACTTCGTTGTTGATAAAACTAATAACTTGCAATGATGTTTTTTACCTCCAATAATGCTAATCATGTCGTGTACTTGTCACCTTAAGCGTGCCTTGGATTTGTTTCACTATTCCTACTAAATTATAATTGAAATTGTCACCTCATCATGATAACAATATCAGGTTAATACAAATAAGTTGCAATTCTTGTGGTGGATTTATCATTACTCAATCACCTACTTCTACTATGAAATCATATCTTCATCAAAATATCCTAAATGGAGATATGAATTACAAAGTATAAGTCTTGGAACAAAAAATCTCATTGGACCTTAGAATTGGTCAAACCCTGCTACCAAATCATACTTGAAGTGGATGTAAAATGAGCCCAATAGAGCAATGATAGTCATGCAAAACTATTCCTACAACATTGCTTATGGATTTGAACTTTTGATTCATTTCTTGCAAGCAAACTATATATCGAAGAGACCTCAATGTGTACTTTGAGTAAATAGATCAAAGGAGATTTTAGATATAAAAAGATATGACTTATACACAGTGTGGCTACAAGAGTAAAATAATGATCCACATGGAAATTCCCTTTGCAATTGTGTTCATTAGAGGTTAAAACATGATTTACCAATAACTTCAAATCCTCAAATCGTTGGTATATTTCAACTCCACAGTTACAATCCTTATACTTTCCTTGGCTATTCTCTTGATTTTTCCAAGCCTGTATATGTTGATGTGAAACTTACAATGTGTCCTTTTATGCATCAACTTGATTACTCAATGACTCATTGTTATTACAACCAAAGGAAAGTCTACAAGATCCTTTGTAAACTTAACATGATGCATTACTTATGTTTTGAATGAGCTCCCAGAATCATAACATTATTATTTTGAAGCATGAGATAAACACTATGATCCCCCATATGAACTCGATAAGGGATATGTTGCAAAATTAAAGGATATGCAACCTTCACAATAATTGAGTTTTGTAGGATATGCCTTTGTGAAATGACCTCAGGATCGACTAATACTAATCTTGTAAATATGTGGATTTTTTCAAAAGAAGAGTTTAGTTGATTGGGTCAAGATGGGAGCTATGGTTGTAAGATGGTTAATGCTATGAATTTGTGGTAATGGGGTAATAAGGATTCAATTTTCCAATGCAATGGTACCTTTGGATAAAATGGTGCTATCAAACCATGAAATTGTGCTATTAGATGAAAAAACAAAAATGTAGTACTATAGGAATAGATGGAATTTCCTTGTAGTGACAAGGGTATGGAAGAAAACAAATATGGAGCTTGGAAACAATTCTTACATATGGTAAATCTTGCTAAAGTCAGTTTTGAAGCACCTTTGAAAATATAAAACTATTTTTTTGAGATTTAGTTGTAGAAGGCCTCATAGCTTATGGAAGCATATGATGTAGTGATATAGCTATATAATTTTTCCTCGAAATCACACAAGTGTATAACTTGTAGCTTGGAGGTATGAGAGTATAGGCTTGAAAACTTAGGATTTGAAATGGTGAAGTATTGTAAATGGTATGGAATGGAGCTTGGAACAACCAATTCTTCCAAATTGGAATTGTAATGACACCTGCAACAAGTTTATAATGGAAAAGAATGAGTGGTTAAGGATCTTGGAATGGGTGTGAGATTAATGGAGTAATGAATGGAATTTTGCAACAAATTACAAAGTTGTAGTAACTCCAGAGCTATTCTAGCAATGATACCTTACAAATCATGCTTACCATTCATGGAATTAAAATATTTTTGGATTATTTGGAATGGAAATGGAATAAATGTAGTAGTGGGTGGAAGGTTGTAATGGTATATTACTCTCCAAGGTTATTGTAATGCTACCAAATTGTAGTCCAAGGTCTTTTAAAACAAGTTATAGCTTGCAACCTTTTAAGAGTGCCAAAGGAAATTAATCTTACTAGTTGTGTCTATCACAAGGATATAATATTGAAAATGAATCCTGAGAGAATTGGGTCAAAGAAAGAATTAAACCTTGCTTGGACTAATCTTGGGACAACCTAGATCTAATGATAGCAAAATAGTCTTCAAAGGTTAATCTTGACCTGTAGAGAACTATTTTAAGTGATAGGTGAGATCAAAGAGAAACGCTTGTTGGTTATAGAGTTACATGCTACAAAATTGGTTCTTCAATTGCAAAATAGACCACAAACCTCAGAGGTTTTAATCCCAAATGGATTTATGAGAGATCGACATATGTAAATAACATACTTTGTATTTTTAGTGGAGACAGAGTAAATATCACATAATGATGTCTTTGCTCAGGTTGTAGGGATAAATATGTTCATCACCAAAGAAATTCAGTCAAATACAATCCTTGAATCTTGAAAATATATTGCCCTTGAGATATTAGTGAGGCTACCGGGTCTTATTGCTTTGTTATGGCTTTTGAAAACTGTTGGCTCAGAGACATAATCTATGGATTGATTTAGTTTTTCAAATATACAAAAAGATCAGAAGATGTTTGACTGTTATCTTAGGCTTGTCATGCTTAGGTAAAGGTGAATTATTTGTGTTAATCTTTGCTCAATATTGAAAATTTTAGTAGAAACACACCCATTTTTAGTGTAGAACCATTCTCCTCGAGTATTAAGAGAAACTACTATAGTAATTAAAAACATAGTATCCATTGATCTTTATTTCTAATAACTGAATGATATTGAAGATGTGTTGATGATGCTCAACTATAGGACTCTTTTGAATATGAAAATTTCGGAAAGGTAGTGAGTATTCATCTTTCCTCATGCAATTTGAATTTTTCTACAAAACAAAAGCTAATTCTGTAATATCCTTAGGGTTTTTGACAAAGAAAAACCCTTTTTTTTTCTCTTTTGTTTTTTGCAAAATTTGCTCGCCAACAAGCTGGTTTTCAAGCAAAGTTTTTCCAATTGCACCTCTGAGAGGTTTTCACATATGGAATTTATTTTGTCCAAGAAGCACTAGCCAACATCCCGGTTTTCTGGTGTCACAAGGTCTAAGAATTCCTGAAACATGTTTTTATCCCTAGATTTATTATTATTGTTACTATTATTATTTAAAAAAAATGACAAGGTTAAGAAGAGGTAAGTTTTAGTGGGGTCACCACCTTGCTTACAACCTCAAGATATAATTGTCTAAGTACATCCCAAATGAACTCTTCCTTGGACAATGGTTTTCTATACAATTGCAATCGATGGCCATTAGCCATGATCAGGGTTCTGAGATCATCAATTGTACACAACTTGATAGAACCATTGTCGTAGACGGTGTCAATCTCATATGGTCCCATATAACGAGTACAAAATTTTCCATTGAATTCCTTGTACCTAGAAACAAACAAGAGGGTCAAATTGCCTTTTTTAAATTACTTTTTCTTGATGAATTTATCACGCCACTTGGCTCTCGGCTACTAAACGAGAGAGGTATGTTTTAAAGTGGCTTGATAGATCTCATGACGTTTATTAATATGATTTATCCAGTGATGCTATGTTTTTAAAAGTTCCAACCCCACTTTCAATGTAGTTCTCAATGTCTTGATTTCAAATTCAATAGAGAGGACTACATGCTTACCATACACGAGTTCATATGGAGTGAACCTAGTAGTGTTTCTCTAGGTGGTTTGGTAAGCCCAGAGTGCTTCAAGAATTTGTTCGGGCCATTCCTTATGATGTTGTTATATGGTTTTGGTTAAGATGCTTTCCAACACCTTGTTTGTACTTCCCACCTGTCCATTCACTTGTGGATGGTTCAGGGTGGACATATGATGTTCTATCTTGAACTAATGAGTGATATTCCGAATGATTTGAGATGAGAATTAGGCTCCCTAGTCAGTAATAATCTCATGACGAACCCCAAAGTGGAAATTTTTTTCTTCGTGGAGGAATTCATTTATTTCTTTCTCAATGGCTCTTGGAAAGGCTTTGGCCTCAACCCACTTAATTACATAGTCGGTGCACACTAGGATGTACATTTTATGTCTTGAAGGAGGGTTGAATGGAATTACAAATTCAAGAGCCCATTTTTCGAATGTCTCAATCAAGATATAAGGTTACAGTGGCATCTCGTATGATTGGATTGGTCGACCCATTCACTGAGAACTATCACAACTTCTTACATTCTTCTTGGCATCCTTGAAGATAGTAGTGCAATGGTATCCTAGATGGAGCACTTTGTTTGTAGTTTGTTTTTCGGTGAAATGTCCTGCATAAGGCTCATTATGACAAGCCTTGATAATGTCATAGCTCTTCCTCTCTAACACATCATTGGATAACAAGATCTGGTCCTCTGTGGAAGATATTTTCTTTGATCCACAAATACATCACACTTTGTCTAATGACCTTATGTCATTCTTTTGGTGAAAAATGTTATGGAAGCTTCCCTGCAGCTAAATAGTTAGCAATATCTGCAAACCAGGGAGTGTTAATAAAAAAAGCAAATAAATGTTCATCTAGAAAGGTATCTTCCACAAGATTAGCTTCCCCCTCGTTGACAATCCTGGAAAGGAAGTTGGAAATGACATTCTCTTTTCTACGTTTGTCAAGGATTATGATATAGAACTCCTGCAACAAAAGTATCCATCTAGTCACTCTACCATTAGTAATAGGTTTATTCATGAGACAAAATATAATAGAATTATTAGTATGTATAAACAAAATATAACTAATAATATAATGAAAATAATTATTGATTGAATGAACCACATCAAGAAATTTCTTCTCAATTACCATATATTTCTACTCAGCTGGAGTAAGATTCTTACTAATGTAATAAATGACATAGATATTTTGTTATTTTTATCCCAGTACAACTATGATAGTAGTTTCTTAAGCGTTTGTGGAAATATGGAAAGGAAAATACTAGTTTGGACCCCACAATACTAGTGCAATTGAAATATTTTCCTTCAAAGCCTCAAAATCCATCTAACATGGAGCATCCTAGGAAAATTTTGTAGCTTTCAAAAGAAGTTGGAAAAATGGTGATGTTATCTTGGTGAAGTTTTCAATTAACCTATGATATTAACCTGCATGCCCTAGAAAACTATGAACTTCCTTCCATGTTGATGGAATTAGGAGCCTGAAGATTACTTCAATATTTGTAGGGTCTACTCTGATCCTGTGGGTGATATGTGATGACCTAATACAACCCCTTCAGTAAGAATCATTTGGCATTCTTTTTTACTAATGGAGATATTAGTCTCTTGGCATCTCATGAAAATTACAATTTCAAGGTTTTCCATAGCTTCTTCAAAGGTATCCCCATACACTGTGAAATCATCCATGCATATCTTAATGCAATCGTGGATAAAGTACGATAAAATTCCAAGAAAAACCATCTGAAAGGTGGTAGGAGCATTGCAGAAACTAAAGGGTAGTACTCGATTAATGTAAGTCCTCCATGGGAAGGTGAAAGTAGTATTTTCTTGGTCCTTAGGGGAAATCTGAATTTGATTGTACCTATTGAATCCATCAAGAAAGGAAACATATTTTTTGCTTGTCAAGGGGTCTAGGACCTAATCAATGAAAGACATAAGAAAATAATCATTGAGATTAGCCTTGTCAAGTTCTCTACAATCAATACATATGCGTCATTTCTCATTTTTCTTGGGCATAATCACTAATGGCGAGACTCACTTGCTGTCAAAGGTTGAGTAGATGAGGTTTACATCCAACAACTTATGCAACTCTTCTTTCACTATTTCCATTAGAGTTGGATTCATTCTCTATTGAGGTTTTCTAATTGGTCAGGAATCATCTTTAATGTATATATGATGTGTACATAAACTTGGATGAATCCCTTTCATATTAATATAATCCTAGGAAAATGCATAACCATGCTTTTGCAGTACTTTGATGAGTTTATCCTACTAGAAGGTTTCCAAATTGGAATTGATGTTTAAAGTTTTCCCTGGGTGGATTTCAACTGATATACTTTAGCTATCATGAGTAGTATCCACTATGATTGTTGGATCAATTTGCTCTACCAACTTCTCTAGTGAGTAGTTCTCTTGGGGGTGCTCCTCCATAATGCTCCCTAGGGAGGGATTTACTGAAGTGATTTATGAATGAGTTACAAAATTATAGATAAGGTCATATTCAATGTCCCTTTCGAAGATCGATGATTTTTCCAAAGATTATATGGGTTGGATGGCTTCCTCGTCACTATCCCCTACTCAGGAAGGTGCTTCAAAGTCTAAGGACGGCTTAACAGGAGGGTAAAGAGTGAGATATTTAGTGGAGCTTCCATGGGAGATTGTCATATCTCTTGAATTGAAATCGATATAGGCATCTGTCATGGTTAGCCAGGGTCTTCATAATATCATTGGATATCCACCCAAGTTGTCCTTTGGTTGCAAAATCATGAAATATGTTGGATATTCCTAGGAATCAACATAGACTATCACATCTTCCACTATATCCTCTGGCTTCACGGTGGATCTATCAACCAATTAAAAAAGAGTAGGGGTTGGTCGTAGGTTGGAAAAATGAAGTTTCTCCATTGTATCCTTTGTCATTACGTCAATAACAACCCCCATGTCAATCAAAGTGTTGGTAATTGGGGCATTATTGATATAGAAATTAACGATTGGACTCCCTAGGCCTACATATTTTGTCATGAAGAGTTTACCTAAAATCAAGTCTGCTAACTTCCATGTAACATGGACAATTGGGGAGTCTTTTTTCTTTTTTCTTGAGTTCCTTAGAAACAGTTTTCGAACAACTTTGGCATATATTGAAACATCCTTAATTGCTTGAAACAAGAGGATTTATACATATATTTTCCAGTTCCCTTAAAAGATCAAATTCAGGTTGTACCATAGGTTTTTCTATGGTTAATCATTCTAGGTAAGGTGGAGTTGAAATAGGTTCATAAGGATTGTTTTGATAAATATTTTCCAGGTGGATGGTTGTAAGGCTGGAGAAGAGTCTTCATTTTCCATCTCATGATCCTCTTTCTCATCATCTTGTTCCTGAATGGAAATTGAAGTCTGGTTATTGACTATTTTCATTGAGTGTAATTACATATCATCATAGTCCACATAGGAAACATAATAAGTCAGAAAATGGGGTAGTTCAACATTGTAGGTGGGATGAGTTACTTTATTGTTTGGATTAGGCATGAGTTTGATAGGAATTTTTGGTGGTCTTTGAGGTGGTTGTCTAGATGGTAATTGCAATTGTTGTTGATGTTGGGTTGAAGGATGTGGTTGAAGTGTAAATTGTT
>JZKD02S0304582.1:314751-325081 GCA_000966675.3 Picea glauca | reverse complement strand
ATGGGTAGGGTGAAAAGAGAGAGATAGCAATGAATAAGGAGTGAGAGAGCTAGTGGACTAGAGAGAATGGGTAGAATCCGTAAAGGTTCAAATTATGTAAGAATCATGAATGTAATCAGTTGATACGATGAATAAAGATAGAGTTTGAGAGATAATATTGCATCTTGTGTTCTTTACTTGTTTATGTGTGGTTATGAATGATGTTGGTATACTTCATAGACTAGATTTAGTGTATGTATTGGTTATGATGCAATATTCATGAATGGTTACAATAATTAAGAGGATACATAAGCTAGGATAAGGAACAATGATTCACACATCGGCCTCCCTTTCCCTTACTACTGCAAAAACCTGGTTCTTTCATTCCCAATAGATACAATGGGTGAGACATCATTTGCGCAAGCAGGTGATGCCGAAAGGTCTGGTTTCTTGAGGGTTTTTTGGTCACAATTTAACCGAACCTTGGGTCTTACAACCCATGCATAGACCATTTTATCCCAACAAATGGTTATGTTGACGGGACTGAGAAATTGTGATTAAGGGAATTTTTTGGAGATCAATTAAGAAGGAAATCACTAACTGGTTGGAACAAAAAGAACAAGAATTCATGTGACAAGAGAAAATGAACCCTCGGATGAGTGACAAGCAATGGATGAAAAAGTATGTGTTCACAGACTTGCATGAAATTTTCTTTGGCGAATTCCCAGAAATTATGATGGAGTGGCTAGATAGATTGGTTGAGAACACATGAATGTTTAGTGCTGCAACGCCAAAGAATTGGACTCCTAAATTGGTAAAACAGTTGAATTCGGTAAGTACCCCAGCTACTTGAGCAATTGATTTTTTGTTAAATAGTGTATTAGGGGGTTATGTTACAGAATTTGCAGTAGATTACATTCAATCATACAATGTTGCAGAAAGAATTTTTTCAAAGGACCACACGAAAAGGTTCTTGAAATCATTAAATACGTGGATAAATTTGTTGTTATGTGAAAAAAATGTGATGATTATGAATTATGACGGTTAAAGGGGCTTCATGCACATAAGCGGAGCCGGAGGATGACATGGGAATCGTCTGAGAGAAGGAAGCAATAAACGAAGAAGGAAGAGACTGAAGATGCAAGAAGGAAGAATACCATAGGAAGAGTATGATTTTTGAGAATTGCGCAGAGGAAGAAGGTATAAGAGGCAAAATACTGAGGATGGGAGAGAAGAGAAGCACGGTGAGCTGAAAGAAACAAAACCTTGCAAACAAGTTTGAATTGTGGAGATACCATATGGAGGAGGAAAAGAAGAAGAGTCTCAGTCTAGCCTAGTAATAGAGGAACCCGTAATTCCTACTTAGAAAGGATCTTGTATTGAATCTGTTAGCGTCAGAAGTCACTCCTGGATTGCTTGCAGGAGCAGAGCCTGACACCCATCAGTTTAATGTCACGATTTGTTTATAAAGGGATGATCAAATGGGGATAAAGACTCAAGGAGATATCACTCTAACTCAGGGACTAGGTCTAGTACGTAAAGAACAAAGGAGGTTTGGAATCCTAACTTCAGCCAGTGGGTTGATTTAAAGGTGACCAGGTGGAAGACTTGGTAAGAAGGGTGAACAAACGGCTTTGGGCAATAGGCTTACAATAGTTTGCAGAAGAAAAACTATGAATGCAAGATCCGCTTGGTTCAAGGTCTCAAGAAACTGAAAGGGGACTTGACTGGATCCTCCAATTCCAAGTCACTCAGCGTTGGGAAAATCACAAGAACTGATTAGAAACGACATAATTGTTACAGTGATCCAACCTTCATCATCCTATAACAGCGACAACTCGACTGGATGCTCCAATTCCGAGTCGTTCTAATATAGTATAACAAACATGTAAAAGAAACTGGCATTCATAAGGAAATAACTCTCAAGAGTTCATACATAACCAAAGTATCAGTGCTTCATTAAATATTTACAACCAGGAGCTCTGCTCAACCATCGATAGATACAAAAATGGCGAAAATGCCTTCATATAATCAGAACAACAACAACAACAGAATCGATACATTGCATTGAAAGCTTTGCGTCTGCATGGCTTCTGACAGTCAACACCTGCAGTCTCTGAATGATCGTGCAACTTATGGCAGACGCAATCGAACTCCTGACAGTTCCAGCGGTGAATCGACATGCCTTTAATTCGTTGCCGGGCTTTCCCATTATGGAGGAGATGATGTCTAACCACCACCAACTAACTCAATAACTGCTTCATTGGGATTGAGGATGGCCCAACCAACTCGGCACCTCTGCGACGTGGAAGACCCTTTGCGCTGCCACCTGGATTAGCTGAGCGATCTGGTGCATAGACATGGAGGCCAGTGCGAAAGATGGGGCACAGCAACAGAGTGATGGGGCCAAAACTGCGGGGGGGGAATAAGAAGCGATGAGGTGTGAGAGAGGTGGCAGGGGAAGACATGTGACAGAAGATAATAAGTGGAGGGTGCAGGACACATGGTAGGTGGTGAGTGGACGATGATATGGGGGGAAGGGGCCACACAGACTAGAAAAGGGGAAGCGGATGGGTGTCGGAGGATGAGGAAGGGCTAGGGGGAGTGAGCCTTGTCGTACGATCAGGAGGAGGACAAGTGGCAAGAGGGAGGATTTTCAACAAGCTAACGTGATGGGAAAGGGTCCACGCTGATAAAATGCAGAGAGGAGGGAGAGGTCTGGATCACCTGCACGCCATTGATCTAGGTGTTTCAATCGTAGCCGTCGGAAAGATGCACCCCAGATTCCAGACCCCCCCCCTCTGCTTAAAGGTAGAAAGGCGGGGAGGGTCCGGAAACACCTCACGCGCTGTTGATCCAGGTGTTATGATCTTGATCGTTGAAGAGGTGCGCCCCGGATTCCGGACCCCCCCCCTCCGCTTAAAGGTAGAAAGGAGGGGGGGGGCGGAATTTCATGTACATCGTTGATCTGGGCACGTGGATGCCTGCCGTCCAGATCCATTTGTTGCTTACCATGGGCACATTTTGCGTCCGGAACTTAGGACAAGTGGGTTTTTAACCCATTCTTTGCATTCTAACCCCCTTACAAGAAATATCGCTAACATTTGGCTCCATGGGGGATAGATTCATCCCTGTGATGCTCTAAGAACACTTTTGCAGATTCAGTGCCTTCCTGTTGGGCTATGGAGTCATTTATTAAACTGAAAACAAAAACAAAAACAATATTTACAAGGCAAAAGAGCTGACTGCGGCTCACAAAAAACATTTTTTTAAGAAATGCCCATTTACTGGGCCACTAAAAACTTCTTTGCCTTCCAGATCCTACAACCTATAAGTGTTGTTTGAAAATACCTCAAGGATCTTGAAAGGCCCCAACCAGAGGGCATCAAACTTATTGTGCTTGCCCTTATCCTACCTGGGTGCATCCCATTTGAGTACCAGATCACCCTGCTCGAATTCTTTCTTTCTGCTCTTGCTATCAAAAGCCTGCTTGATCTTTTGTTGATGGTCGTAGGCCCTGTCCAAGACTTGTTCTCTGATCTGTTGTACTTCCACCATCTAATGAATCCTTCTGACCATGTGGTCAGGCTCTCCTTCAAAGTCCTGGAGGAATTTTGCTACAGACAAGGCGAGCTGAGTAGGGAAAACGGCCTCTGCTCCGTAAACGAGTTGGAAGGGTGAGATGCCCAGGGAATTCTTTGTTGTAACCCGATCGGCCCATAAATCGAATTTGAGCTTTGAATCCCAAGCCCTTTTATTATCTTCCAATAATTTCTTAATGAGCTTGACCAAGCTTTTATTGGAGGATTCTGCCAGTCCATTCCCCTGAGGATAGTATGGACTAGAGTGAACCAGTGAAATCCCAAACTGTTCATAGAAATTGACCAGAGGCTCAGACTTGAAGGGGGCGGCGTTGTCAGTGACAATCCTGCTAGGGCAGCCAAATCTGGCTATGATGTCTTCCAGGAGGCTGATGATTACCTTGTGAGAAGTGCTCTTGGTGGGGACAACTTCTATCCATTTCTTGAAATAGTCTGTCACAGTGAGGATCCATTTGTGCTGACCACTTGAGGGAGGATGAATTTATCCAATGAAGTCCAATCCCCACTGCTGAAAGGGTGTTGAAACTACCACAGGCTTCAATGCAGAGATTTGAGCTGCTACTTCCCTGAAAACTTCTGGCACTTGATGCAAGCTCTGATTTCTCTGCAGACATCAGGGAATAAAGTGGGCCAGTAATACCCATCTCGGAGGATCTTATGGGCTGTGGTCTTCCAAAAATGATGACCCCCACAAAGGCCACTGTGAAAATCAGAAATAACCTGTTGGGCTTCTTATGGATCCAAGCATCTTAAAAATACCCCTAAAGGGTCCTTCCAGTACAAGGCTTGGTCAATGAGGCAATACCTGACTGCCTTGAGCTTCAAAGCTCTTGCCTTTCTTTTTTCCATTCTGTCAAGAGGCCTCAATTCTTGCAGAAAGTACAAGATATCCTTGTACCAGGGACATGCTGCTAGTGATAAGGTGGTCCAAGAATTCTCGCTGGATAACTCAGCTTGCTCATTGATGAAGTTCATTCCCAAGGCTCTGCAATTGGATTCAGCCAGCAACTTGGCTAAACCCTGTCCCTTTATCAACTTGGTGGGATTGATCTCCAAATCTAACTCTAGGATCTTGGCAATCCACTTACCTCTCCTTCCGTCTATGTCAGGCTGTATGAGAATGTCCTTCACAGAAGCCGAAGGGACATATGCAGTGATCTTTGAATGCAAGACATAGACTCTGAAATCTTTGAGGGATTTCACCAAGGCACAAGCCTGCTTCTCCATGATCTCGTACCGAAGTTCAACATCTCTCAACGCCTTGCTGTAGAATGCAATAGGCTGCTCTCTCCCTTGATCATTTTTCTGCAACAAGACTGTTGCTACTGTATCACAAGAACCAAAAGAAAAAATGAGGAAATCTTTAGAATAATCAAGACGGATTAGCACAGGTGCCTCAGTTAATGACTTCTTTATTTGGACAAAAGATTCTTTGGGTTTAGCAGTTCATTTTACTTCATTCCCCTTCCTGAGCATGGCTGTGATGTGTTTCACCAACTCAGCAAAATTTGAGACAAATCTCCTCAAAAAATTTATCTTCCCCAAAAAGGTCTGAACTTCCTTCTTAGATCTGGGGAGTGACAGGGTTTGGAGTGCCTCTACCCTGCTAGGGTCAATCCTTACTCCCTCTGCTGACACGATATGGCCTAATAGCTTCCCTTCTTTCATAGCAAACAAATATTTCTTGGGGTTTAAGGATAGGCCAAACCTCCGACACTTCAGGAAAACCTTCTTTAAGTGGAAGAAGTGCTCCTTGTCTATCCTGGAGAAGACTGTGATGTCATCCAAATAGATCACCACAAACTGGTCCTTTTCCCCAATGAAGGCTATGTCCATGGCTCGCTGAAATGTTGCTCATGCATTCATCAGTCCGAAAGGCATTTTAGCATACATGAATGTGCCCCATGGAGTGGTGAAGGCCATTTTTTTCTCTGTCCTCAGGCATTACTGATATCTGATTGTAGCCAGAGAAGCCATCGATCATGGATATTCTAGATGCACCAGTGACCTTCTGCAATATGTGTTCCATGTTGGGCAGGGGATAATTGTCTTTCCTGGAGCTTCTGTTCAGGTTCCTAAAATCAACACAGAGTCTGATTTCCCCACTTTTCTTTCTCACCAGGACCAAATTGGCCACCCAATCAGAATATCTCAAGGGGACAATGATTTGGGCATCTAGCAGCTTCTTCACCTCTTTTTCCATGACAGGTAGTAACATGGGATTTATCTGCCTCATCTTCTGCTTGAATGGCTTAGCCTCTTCTTTCAGTGGGATCTTGTGCTCAATGATTGATGTGTCATAAGTCTTGAGGTCTTCGTAGGTCCATGCAAACACATCAGCAAACTCCCTCAGCAACTCAGTATATTCGTCCCTCTGCTCCTTGGTCAAACTCTTTGACAACTTCACAAACTTAGGCTCCTCTGGTGTGCCAATGTTGCACTCAGCCGTGTCAGCATCATCACCTGAAACTCTGCCCTTTAACGCCACATCATTCCCATCAAACAATATTTATAATGGGACCAGTCCCCTCGGAATGTGATTGCTAGGCAATTGAATAATTTCATGCTTCACTATTTTACTTAGCAACTCACCCCCGTCCAACCTTTCTTCAGAGATGGAATCTTGATTGATATGCAGCTCTGAAAACTCTTCGATAGTCTCCAAGAATTTATTGTTCTCAAGATCATCCTCAAACACCTTCCAATGCTTGACATTGTCAGGTATGGAGGGCCTGCATTTTACTTCTACATCATACCTAAGATTGGGCGGCAAGGGTACTTTTAAATTGCTTGATGATGTAGCCAAGGAATCTACCACTGTGTTCTCCTCTCTTGGGATGAAAGAAATGTTAAATGTTGAGAAGAAACTGTCAATTAGGTCCCATACCTCATTCATGTAACTCCTGAGTCAAGGATGCTTGGCCTGATACGCGCTTCTGATCTGCTGGACTACCAATTCTACATCTCCGAACACTGCCACCTCCTAGATTCCCATTTCACTTGCGGCTCTCAATCCTAGGATAAGAGCTTCATACTCTGCCACATTGTTGGTAGCTTCAAATTCTAATTTGTATGACAGAGATGTGGTCTCCTGAGTAGGTGACACAAAAACCACCCCAGCTCCAGCACCTTCTCGGGAACAGGCTCCATCAAAGAACATTTTCCAAATTGGAGTGACGGAGGGAGGAACTTCAAGGGAAACAATGGGCTTCTTTCTGAGTTTCAGAGGAGGCTCGGGGGCATGGGTGAGCTGCAATAAATTGGAACCTAAGTCAGTGTCTAAGGCAAAGATAGGATGATTGGCAGGGTTGGCTTCATCACTGATTATGTAGGCCAGTTGAGCTTCCCTATATAGTCTTCTATGCTCTCCTCCAAACACTGGGATAGTAGCATATGTAAGGTCCATCTGCAAGGTTCCCCCCAGTCGTTTTATCCAAGATCTCGATAATAGCATACCAAACTTGGGGGGGACATTGGCCACTACAATATCCATGACCACACTCTTCATGGGCAGTTGAAACAGGGTCACAACGAGGTCTTTAATAACTCCAAGACACTGAACTCTCCTGGAGTCAAATGAATAGAGGTCATGATAGGCTCGATTGACTTCTAGTCCTAACTCTTCCATGACAGTTTTGGGCATGAGGTTGTGAGAGGCCCCTGAATCCATAAGGAAATTATGTAACACTTTATCATGTATGTTCAGGGAGGTGTAGAAGGGAGGGGATGAATCATCTCTGTCTTCTACCATAGGACCTAAGACAACTGCTGGCCTTTCATCTTGGAGGTTTATGGAGTCTGTGGGAGGACATGAGGCTTCAGATTTCAAAATTTCAGAGAAGCATTTTTTGAACTCTTCATGTTTGATTAGCTCGGTGAGGGGCACAAGGATTCTGATCCTTTGAATCTCATGCTCGAAATTAAAAGAAGATATAGGCTTTGAAATTTCTCTAATTTCGGGAACATGATTATGGACAATGGGAGAGAGGGGTTGAACCTTCTTACCTCTGTGACTATCTGCTACTTCATTAGCAGGCTTCTCTTCTCTAGTGGACTGCTCAGGAATATCAAGTGTCGCTGTCTTTTTGTTGGACCTCAGGTTATACCTACCTCGGCCACCGCTAGCCTTGTCTCCCTTGCTCAATTCATTCAGCTGAGTATTCATGAGAGACTCCTCGTATGCTGATTGAGTCAGATGAGGGAAAGGAGGAGTGTCTTCTAAGCAGTGGATTTTAGGCTCAGGCTCGTCTGTTTCTCCTTCTTCTTAGGCCACAAAATTGTTCTGGAAGGGGACCTGAATTCTTTGATCTTCTCTATCTCTTCCCTTCTCTCTTTGCACATTCGTGGAAGAAATATTATTTGGCCTTATGAAACCCCCTTTGTTTTCAGTGTTCTGAGGGGCCTTGTACATTTTCTTCCTTTCCACCTTCAGTCTTTCCATCTCTTCAGAAAGGAACTTCATCATCTTGGTTAGTTCATCCACTTGAGGGTGGGCTACCGATGAGCCAGAAGTTGAGGCTTCGGACTTTCCCTTTCTTCTGTCTGCGTCGGCCTTATTTCTCAGTCTGTTAGCTGCCAGTATGTTGGATTCCACCTCTACGGCCGTGTCTTGCATTTGAGCTAAGGAGGTGGCTCCTCTTTCTCTCAATAGCAGGCAGAAATCAGGGTCAAATGCGCCAGCATAGGAAATTTGGGCAGAGGCTTTTGAGAGCTTTATCTCTGCAGGAATCTTATTATACATTTTATTGAATCTTTTGGAGAAGTCAGAGACAGACTCTCCTTCCATTTTCCTCAGAGACCCAAACTCTGTCATGTAATACATGAAATCCTTCCTATCTCCCCACTGCCTCAGGAAAGTACTATCCAGGGCTTCAATTCCAGCAATAGATCCGGGGGCCAATCCTCTAAATCATTTTCTCACCTCCCCATCCAGGCTCTGGACGAAGACTCTCATCCAGACATATTCATTTTCAATATTTAGGTTATCTGCATAACTGTAGAAAGCAGCCAAGTGTTCTTCTGCAGTTATGTCTCCTTCTCCCATGAACTTGGGCATGTACTTCAAGTAATCTCCAGTAGGGAGAGGATTCATAGGATGAGGTAGGATTAAAGGAGAATATCTAGCAGCAACTATGACATCCATTCTGTTGAGAGGGGGATTAGTGCCAGCCATAGGAATATTAGGTGGAGGAGAACTCGGAGGAGAAGGAGTTCCCAAAGGGGCTACTGGGAATGAGTCTCGAAGTGGGGTGGGAAACAAGAGAGGATCCAAGGAGAAGGCTAACGAGCTCAAGTCAGCAGGTGCTTTTCTTTGTGTAGGAGTGGGGGAATCTTCTATAGTCCCAGGTCTACGTCGAGGAACAACTTCAGAGGAGAGGGGAGTAACAAGAATTTCTCCCTCCAAGCCCAGACCAGGAGGGGAGAACTCAGCAGGAACACTCCCAAAATTTAAGAAACGGGAAACCTCTGAAGGAGGTCTATTAAGAAACTGAGGAGGAGAAAAAGGAGTTCTCACAGAAGGGGATGGCGTATTACCTGTCTCGGCGATGGAAACTTCTTTTGCAGAGCTCTTTCCTTTTCTGCGCACTGCTTCTAAGTCAGCTTACGGTGTAGCTAAAGGCAAGTGTGGATGAGACCGTGTGTGTCTGCCTCTGAAAGCCACAGTTAAAATAGCGGGTTCACTCCAGCGGAGTCGTCACAATGGAGTCGCCAGGTGCACAGTAGAAATCTTCAGGTTCTGATATCTGATGCACCTTTAGAATCAGCTAATCTTTGTCGTTCAGTCTCGCGGAAAATATTCAACTTCGTCCCCGGCAACGGTGCCAGAAATGTTAGCGTCGGATGTCACTCCTGGATTGCTTGCAGGAGCAGAGCCCAACACCCATCAGTTTAATGTCACAATTTGTTTATAAAGGGAAGATCAAATGGGGATAAAGACTCGAGGAGATATCACTCTAACTCAGGGACTGGGTCTAGTACGTAAAGAAAAAAGGAGGTCTGGAATCCTAACTTCAGCCAGTGGGTTGATTTAAAGGTGACCAGGTGGAAGACTTGGTAAGAAGGGTGAACAAATGGCTTTGGGCAACAGGCTTACAACAATTTGTAGAAGAAAAACTCTAAATGCAAGATCTGCTTGGTTCATGGTCTCAAGAAACTGAAAGGGGACTTGACTAGATCCTCCAATTCCAAGTCACTCAGCATTGGGAAAATCACAAGAACTGATTAGAAATGACGTAACTGTTACAGTGATCCAACCTTCATCATCCTATAACAGCTACAACTCGACTGGATCCTCCAATTCTGAGTCATTCTAATATAGTATAACAAAGATGTAAAAGAAACTGGCATTCATAAGGCAAGAAGTCTCAAGAGTTTATACATAACCAGAGTATCAGTGCTTCATTAAAGATTTACAACCGGGAGCTCTACTTAACCATCAATAGATACAAAAATGGAAAAAACGCCTTCATATACTCAGAACAACAACAGCAACAGAATCGAGACGTTGCATTGAAACCTTTGCGTCTGCATGGCTTCTGACAGTCAACACCTGCAGTCTCTGAATGATCATGCAACTTATGGTAGACGTGATCGAACTCCTGACAGTTCCAGCGGCGAATCGACCTGCATTTAATTCATTGTCAGGCTTTCCCATTATGGCGGAGCTGATGTCTAACCACCACCAACTACCTCAATAACTGCTTCATTGGGATTGAGGATGGCCCAGCCAACTTGACACCTCTATAATG
>JZKD02S0304582.1:245845-256070 GCA_000966675.3 Picea glauca | reverse complement strand
TAATTAATAACTTGTAATCAATTTAAGGTTATATCATAATTAATTATAATTTAGCTAGTGTTTCAGATTATTTATGAAATTATTTACAGTAATAAGAAAAGGGTCATTACAGGAGTTCAATCACATCTGCCATAAGTTGCACGATCATTCAGAGACTGCAGGTGTTGACTGTCAGAAGCCATGCAGACGCAAAGGTTTCAATGCAACATCTCGATTCTGTTACTATTGTTGTTCTGAGTATATGAAGGCGTTTTCGCCATTTTTGTATCTATTGATGGTTGAGCAGAGCTCCCGGTTGTAAATCTTTAATGAAGCACTGATACTCTGGTTATGTATGAACTCTTGAGACTTCTTGCCTTATGAATGGCAGTTTCTTTTACATATTTGTTATACTATATTAGAATGACACAGAATTGGAGGATCCAGTCGAGTTGTAGCTGTTATAGGATGATGAAGGTTGGATCACTGTAACAGTTACGTCGTTTCTAATAAGTTCTTGTGATTTTCCCAACGCTGAGTGACTTGGAATTGGAGGATCCAGTCAAGTCCCCTTTCAGTTTCTTGAGACCCTGAACCAAGCGGATCTTGCATTCAGAGTTTTTCTTCTGCAAACTGCTGTAAGCCTGTTGCCCAAAGCCGTTTGTTCACCCTTCTTACCAAGTCTTCCACCTGGTCACCTTTAAATCAACCCACTGCCTGAAGTTAGGATTCCAGACCTCCTTTGTTCTTTACATACCAGACCCAGTCCCTGAGTTAGAGTGATATCTCCTCGAGTCTTTATCCCCATTTGATCATCCCTTTATAAAAAAATCATGACATTAAACTGATGGGTGTCGGGCTCTGCTCCTGCAAGCAATCTAGGAGTGACTTCCGATGCTAACATTTCTGGCACCGTTGCCGGGGACGAAGTTGAATATTTTCCGCTGGACTGAACGACAAAGATTAGATGATTCTGAAGGTGCATCAGATATCAGAACCTGAAGATTGCTACTGTGCACCTGGCAACTCCATTGTGACGACTCCGCTGGAGTGAACCCGCTGTTTTAACTGTGGATTTTAGAGGCAGACACACACGGTCTCATCCACACTTGCCTTTAGCTACACCGGAAGCTGACTCAGAAGCAGTGTGCAGAAAGGGAAAGAGCTCTGCAAAAGAAGTTTCCATCACCGAGACAGGTAATACGCCATCCCCTTCTGTGAGAACTCCTTTTTCTCCTCCTCAGTTTCTTAATAGATCTCCTTCAGAGGTTTCCCGTTTCTTAAATTTTGGGAGTGTTCCTGTTGAGTTCTCCCCTCTTGGTCTGGGCTTGGAGGGAGAAATTCTTGTCACTCCCGTCTCCTCTAAAGTTGTTCCTCGGCGTAGACCCAGGACTATAGAAGATTCCCCCACTCCTACACAAATAAAAGCACCTGCTGAATTGAGCTCGTTAGCCTTCTCCTTGGATCCTCTCTTGTTTTCCACCCCACTTCGGAACTCATTCCCAGTAGCCCCTTCGCGAACTCCTTCTCCTCCGAGTTCTCCTCCACCTAATATTCCTATGGTTGGCACTAATCCTCCTCTCAATAGAATGGATGTCATAGTTGCTGCTAGATATGCTCCTTTAATCCTTCCTCATCCTATGAATCCTCTCCCTACTGGAGATTACTTGAAATACATGCCCAAGTTCACGGGAGAACGAGACATAACTGCGGAAGAGCACTTGGCTGCTTTCTACAGTTATGCAGATAACCTAAATATTGAAAATGAAGATGTCTGGATGAGAGTATTTGTCCAGAGCCTGGATGGGAAGGTGAGAAAATGGTTTAGAGGATTGGCCCCCGGATCTATTATTGGAATTGAAGCCCTGGATAGTACATTCCTGAGGTAGTGGGGAGATAGGAAGGATTTCATGTATTACATGACAAAGTTTGGGTCTCTGAGGAAAATGGAAGGAGATTCTATCTCTGACTTCTCCAAAAGATTCAATAAAATGTATAATAAGATTCCTGCAGAGATAAAGCTCTCAAAAGCCTCTGCCCAAATTTCCTATGCTGGCACATTTGACCCTGATTTCTGCCTGCTATTGAGAGAAAGAAGAGCCACCTCCTTAGCTCAAATGCAATATGCGGCCGTAGAGGTGGAATCCAACATACTGGTAGCTGACAGACTGAGAAATAAGGCCGACGCAGACAGAATAAAGGGAAAGTCTGAAGCCTCAACTTCTAGCTCATCGGTAGCCCACCCTCAAGTGGATGAACTAACCAAGATGATGAAGTTCCTGTCTGAAGAGATGGAAAGATTGAAGGTGGAAAGGAAGCAAATGTACAAGGCCCCTCAGAACACTGAAAACAAAGGGGGTTTTAGAAGGCCAAATAATATTTCTCCCACGAATGTGC
This sequence comes from Picea glauca, assembly GCA_000966675.3. Lineage (NCBI taxonomy): Eukaryota > Viridiplantae > Streptophyta > Pinopsida > Pinales > Pinaceae > Picea > Picea glauca. The sequence goes on along the minus strand of JZKD02S0304582.1, from coordinate 253,694 downwards.
AAAGAGAGAAGGGAAGAGACAGAGAAGATTAAAGAATTCATGTCCCCTTCCAGAGCAATTTCGTGGCCAAAGAAGAAGGAGAAATAGACGAGCCTGAACCTAAAATCCACTGCTTAGAAGACACTCCTCCTTTCCCTCATCTGACTCAATCAGCATACGAGGAGTCTCTCATGAACAGTGAGCTGAATGAATTGAGCAAGGGAGACAAGGCTAGCGGTGGCCAAGGAAGGTATAACCTGAGGTCTGACAAAAAGACAGCAGCACCTGATATTCCTGAGCAGTCCACTAGAGAAGAGAAGCCTGCTAATGAAGTAGAAGATAGTCACAGAGGTAAGAAGGTTCAAGCCCTCTCTCCCATTTTCCATAATCATGTTCCCGAAATTAGAGAAATTCCAAAGCCTATATCTTCTTTAAATTTCGAGCATGAGATTCAAAGGATCAGAATCCCTGTGACCCTCACCGAGCTAATAAACATGAAGAGTTCAAAAAACGCTTCTCTGAACTTTTGAAATCTGAAGCCTCATGTCCTCCCACAGACTCCATAAACCTCCAAGATGAAAGGCCAACAGTTGTCTTAGGTCCTATGGTAGAAGACAGAGATGATTCATCCCCTCCCTTCTGCACCTCCCTGAACATACATGATAAAGTGCTGCATAATTTCCTTATGGATTCAGGGGCCTCTCACAACCTCATGCCCAAAACTATCATGGAAGAGTTAGGACTAGAAGTCAATTGAGCCTATCATGACCTCTATTCATTTGACTCCAGGAGAGTTCAGTGTCTTGGAGTTATTAAAGACCTGGTTGTGACCCTGTTTCAACTGCCCATGAAGAGTGTGGTCATGGATATTGTAGTGGCCAATGTCCCCCCCAAGTTCGGTATGCTATTATCGAGATCTTGGATAAAACGACTGGGGGGAACTTTGCAGATAGACCTTACATATGCTACTATCCCAGTGTTTGGAGGAGAGCATAGAAGACTATACAGGGAAGCCCAACTGGCCTACATAATCAGTGATGAAGCCAACCCTACCAATCATCCTATCTTTGCCTTGGACACTGACTTAGGTTCCAGTTTATTGCAGCTCACCCATGCCCCCGAGCCTCCTCTGAAACTCAGAAAGCATCCCACTGTTTCCCTTGAAGTTCCTCCCTCCGTCACCCCAATTTGGAAAATGTTCTTTGATGGAGCCTGTTCCCAAGAAGGTGCTGGAGCTGGGGTGGTTTTTGTGTCACCTGCTCAAGAGACCACATCTCTGTCATACAAATTAGAATTTGAAGCTACCAACAATGTGGTAGAGTATGAAGCTCTTATCCTAGGATTAAGAGCCGCAAGGGAAATGGGAATCCAAGAGGTGGCAGTGTTCGGAGATGCAGAATTGGTAGTCCAGCAGATCAGAAGCGTGTATCAGGCCAAGAATCCTCGACTCAGGAGTTACAGGAATGAGGTATGGGACCTAATTGACAGTTTCTTCTCAACATTTAACATTTCTTTCATCCCAAGAGAGGAGAACACAGTGGCAGATTCCTTGGCTACATCAACAAGCAATTTCAAAGTACCCTTGCCGCCCAAGCTTAGGTATGATGTAGAAGTAAAATACAGGCCCTCCATACCTGACAATGTCAAGCATTGGAAGGTGTTTGAAGATGATCTTGAGATCAAGAAATTCTTGGAGACTATCGAAGAGTTTTCAGAGCTGCATATCGATCAAGATTCCATCTCTGAAGAAAGGTTGGACGGGGGTGAGTTGCTAAGTAAAATAGCGAAGCATGACATTATTCAATTGCCTAGAAATCACATTCCGAGGGGACTGGTCCCATTATAAAGATTGTTTGATGGGAATGATGTGGCATTAAAGGGTAGAGTTTTAGGTGATGATGCTGACACGACTGAGTGCAACATTGGCACACCAGAGGAGCCTAAGTTTGTGAAGTTGTCAAAGAGTTTGACCAAGGAGCAGAGGGCCAAATATACTGATTTGCTGAGGGAGTTTGCTGATGTGTTTGCATGGACCTACGAAGACCTCAAGACATATGAAACATCAGTCATTGAGCACAAGATCCCACTGAAAGAAGAGGCTAAGCCATTCAAGCAGAAGCTGAGGCAGATAAATCCCATGTTTCTACCTGTCATGGAAAAAGAGGTGAAGAAGCTGCTAGATGCCCAAATCATTGTCCCCTTGAGATATTTCGATTGGGTGGCCAATTTGGTCCTGGTGAGAAAGAAAAGTGGGGAAATTAGACTCTGTGTTGATTTCAGGAACCTGAACAGAAGCTCCAGGAAAGACAATTATCCCCTGCCCAACATGGAACACATATTTCAGAAGGTCACTGGTGCATCTAGAATATCCATGATCGATGGCTTCTCTGGCTACAATCAAATATCAGTCATGCCCGAGGACAGAGAAAAAATGGCCTTCACCACTCCATGGGGCACATTCATGTATGCTAAAATGCCTTTCGGACTGATGAATGCAGGAGCAACATTTCAGCGAGCCATGGACATAGCCTTCATCGGGGAAAAGGACCAGTTTGTGGTGATCTATTTGGATGACATCACAGTCTTCTCCATGACAGACAAGGAGCACTGCTGCCACTTAAAGAAGGTTTTCCTAAAGTGTCGGAGGTTTGGCCTATCCTTAAACCCCAAGAAATCTTTGTTTTCTATGAAAGAAGGGAAGCTATTAGTCCATATAGTGTCAAAAGAGGGAGTAAGGATTGACCCTAGCAGGGTAGAGGCACTCCAAACCCTGTCACTCCCCAGATATAAGAAGGAAGTTTAGACCTTTTTGGGGAAGATAAATTTTCTGAGGAGATTTGTCTCAAATTTTGCTGAGTTGGTGAAACACATCACAGCCATGCTCAGGAAGGGGAATGAAGTAAAATGAACTATTGAACCCAAGGAATCTTTTGTCCAAATAAAGAAGGTGTTAACTGAGGCACCTGTGCTAATCAGTCTTGATTATTCTAAATGATCAAGGGCGTAAGTAGCCTATTGCATTCTACAGCAAGGCATTGAGAGATGTTGAACTTCGGTACGAGATCATGGAGAAGCAGGTTTGTGCCTTGGTGAAAGCCCTCAAAGCTTTCAGAGTCTATGTCTTGCATTCAAATATCACTGCATATGTCCCTTCGGCTTCTGTGAAGGACATTCTCATACAGCCTGACATAGACGGAAGGAGATGTAAGTGGATTGCCAAGATCCTAGAGTTTGATCTGGAGATCAAGCCCACCAATTTGATAAAGGGACAGGGTTTAGCCAAGTTGCTGGCTGAATCCAATTGCAGAGCCTTGGGAATGAACTTCATCAATGAGCAAGCTGAGTCATCCAGCGAGAATTCTTGGACCACCTTATCACTAGCAGCATGTCCCTAGTACAAGGATATCTTGTACTTTATGCAAGAATTGAGGCCTCCTGACAGAATGGAAAAAAGCAAGGCAAGAGCTTTGAAGCTCAAGGCGGTCAGGTATTGCCTCATTGAACAAGCCTTGTACTGGAAGGACCTTTTAGGGGTATTTTTAAGATGCTTGGATCCACAATAATCCCAACAGGTTATTTCTGATTTTCACAGTGGCCTTTGTGGGGGTCATCATTTCTGGAAGACCACAGCCCATAAGATCCTCCGAGATGGGTATTACTGGCCCACTTTATTCCCTGATGTCTGTAGAGAAATCATAGCTTGCATCAAGTGCCAGAAGTTTTTAGGGAAGCAGCAGCTCAAATCTCTACCATTGAAGCCCGTGGTAGTTTCAGCACCCTTTCAACAGTGGGGATTGGACTTCATTGGAGAAATTCATCCTCCCTCAAGTGGTTAGCATAGATGGATCCTCACTGCGACAGACTATTTCAAGAAATGGATAGAAGCTGTCCCCACCAGGAGCACTTCTCACAAGGTAATCATCAGCCTCCTGGAATACATCATAGCCAGATTTGGCTGCCCTAGCAGGATTGTCACTGACAACACCGCCCCCTTCAAGTCTGAGCCTCTGGTCAATTTCTGTGAACAGTTTGGGATTTCACTGGTTCACTCTACTCCATACTATCCTCAGGGGAATGGACTGGCAGAATCCTCCAATAAAATCCTGGTCAAGCTCATTAAGAACTTATTGGAAGATAATAAAAGGGCTTGGGATTCAAAGCTCAAATTCGCTTTATGGGCCGATCAGGTCACAACAAAGAAGTCCCTGGGCATCTCACCCTTCCAACTCATTTACAGAGCAGAGGCCATTTTCCCTACTCAGCTTGCCTTGTCTGTAGAAAAATTCCTCTAGGACTTGGAAGGAGAGCTTGACCACATGGTCAGAAGGATTCATCAGATGGTGGAAGTACAACAGATCAAAGAACAAGTCTTGGACAGGGCCTACGACCATCAGCAGAAGATCAAGCAGGCTTTTGAAAGGAAGAGCAGAAAGAAAGAATTCGAGCAGGGTGATCTGGTACTCAAATGGGACGCACCCAGGCAGGACAGGGGCAAGCACAGTAAGTTTGATGCCCTCTGGTTGGGGCCTTTCAAGATCCTTGAGGTATTTTCAAACAACACTTACAGGTTGCAGGATCTGGAAGGCAAAGAAGTTTTTAGTGGCCCAGTAAATGGGAATTTCTTAAAAAAATGTTTTTTGTGAGCCGCAGTCGGCTCTTTTGCCTTGTAAATATTGTTTTTGTTTTTGTTTTCAGTTTAATAAATGAATCCATAGCCCAACAAAAAGGCACTGAATCTGCAAAAGTGTTCTTAGAGCATCACAGGGACGACTCTATCCCCCATGGAGCCAAATGTTAGCGATATTTCTTGTAAGGGGGTTAGAATGCAAAGAATGGGTTAAAAACTCACTTGTCCTAAGTTCTGGACGCAAAATGTGCCTATGGTAAGCAGTAAAAGGATCTGGACGATAGGCATCCACGTGCCCAGATCAACGACGTACATGAAATTTCTCCTCCCCCCCACCTTTCTACCTTTAAGCAGAGGGGGGGGGGGGTCCGGAACCCGGGGAGCACCCCTGCAACGTCAAAGATCATGGTGCCCAGCACAACGACGTGTGAGGTTTTTCTGGACCCCCCCCTCCTTTCTACCTTTAAGTGGAGGGGGGGGTCCGGAATCCAGGGTACATCTTTTCGACGGCTGCGATTGAAACGCCCGGATCAACAGTGCGCAGGCGATCCAGACCTCTCCCTCCTCTCTATGTTTTATTAGCGTAGACCCTTTCCCATCATGTCAGCTTGTGGAACATCCTTCCTCTTGCCACCTGTCCTCCTCTTGATCGTACGACAAGGCTCGCTCCCCCTAGCCCTTCCTCATTCTCTGACACCCATCCGCTTCCCCTTTTCTAGTCTGTGTGGACCCTTCCCCCCACCTCATCGTCCACTCACCACCTACCATGTGTCCTGCTCCCTCCACTTATTGTCTTCTGTCACATGTCTTCCCCTACCGCCTCTCTCACACCTCATCGCTTCTTATTCCTCCCCCCCCCTGCAATTTTGGCCCCATCACTCCGTTGCTGTGCCCCATCTTTCGCACTGGCCTCCACATCTATGCACCAGATGGCTTAGCTAATCCAGGTGGCAGCACAAAGGGTCTTCCATGTCGCAGAGGTGCCAAGTTTGTCGGGCCATCCTCAATCCCAATGAAGCAGTTATTGAGGTAGTTGGTGGTGGTTAGACATCAGCTCCGCCATAATGGGATAGCCCAACAACGAATTAAAGGAACGTCGATTCGCCACTGGAACTGTCAGGAGTTCGATCGCGTCTGCCATAAGTTGCACGATCATTCAGAGACTATAGGTGTTGACTGTCAGAAGCCATGCAGATGCAAATATTTCAATGCAATGTATCGATTCTGTTGTTGTTGTTGTTCTGAGTATATGAAGACGTTTTCGCCATTTTTGTATCTATCGATGGTTGAGTAGAGCTCCTGGTTGTAAATCTTTAATGAAGCACTGATACTCTGGCTATGTATGAACTCTTGAGACTTCTTGCCTTATGAATGCCAATTTCTTTTACATATTTGTTATACTGTATTAGAACGACTCGGAATTGGAGGATCCAGTCGAGTTGTCGCTGTTATAGGATGATGAAGGTTGGATCACTGTAACAGTTACATAATTTCTAATCAGTTCTTGTGATTTTCCCAACACTGAGTGACTTGGAATTGGAGGATCCAGTCAAGTCCCCTTTCAGTTTCTTGAGACCCTGAACCAAGCAGATCTTGCATTCAGAGTTTTTCTTCTGCAAACTATTGTAAGCCTATTGCCCAAAGCCATTTTACCAAGTCTTCCACCTGGTCACCTTTAAATCAACCCACTGGCTGAAGTTAGGATTCCAAACCTCCTTTGTTCTTTACGTACTAGACCCAGTCCCTGAGTTAGAGTGATATCTCCTCGAGTCTTTATCCCCATTTGATCATCCATTTATAAACAAATCGTGACATTAAACTGATGGGTGTCGGGCTCTGCTCCTGCAAGCAATCCAGGAGTGACTTCCGACGCTAACAGATTCAATACAAGATCCTTTCTGAGTAGGAATTATGGGTTCCTCTATTACTAGGCTAGACTGAGACTCTTCTTCTTTTCCTCCTCCATATGGTATCTTCACAATTCAAACTTGTTCGCAAGGTTTTGTTTCTTTTGGCTCACCGTGCTTCTCTTCTCTCCCATCCTCAGTATTTTGCCTCTTATACCTTCTTCCTCTGCGCAATTCTCCAAAATCATACTCTTCCTATGGTGTTCTTCCTTCTTGCATCTTCAGTCTCTTCCTTCTTCATTTATTGCTTCCTTCTCTCAGACGATTCCCATGTCATCCTCCGGCTCCGCTTATGTGCATGAAGCCCCTTTAACCGTCATAATTCATAATCATCACATTTTTTTCACATAACAACAAATTTATCCACGTATTTAATGATTTCAAGAACCTTTTCGTGTGGTCCTTTGAAAAAATTCTTTCTGCAACATTGTATGATTGAATGTAATCTACTGCAAATTCTGTAACATAACCCCCTAATACACTATTTAACAAAAAATCAATTGCTCAAGTAGCTGGGGTACTTACCGAATTCAACTGTTTTACCAATTTAGGAGTCCAATTCTTTGGCGTTGCAGCACTAAACATTCATGTGTTCTCAACCAATCTATCTAGCCACTCCATCATAATTTCTGGGAATTCGCCAAAGAAAATTTCATGCAAGTCTGTGAACACATACTTTTTCATCCATTGCTTGTCACTCATCCGAGGGTTCATTTTCTCTTGTCACATGAATTCTTGTTCTTTTTGTTCCAACCAGTTAGTGATTTCCTTCTTAATTGATCTCCAAAAAATTCCCTTAATCACAATTTCTCAGTCCCGTCAACATAACCATTTGTTGGGATAAAATGGTCTATGCATGGGTTGTAAGACCCAAGGTTCGGTTAAATTGTGACCAAAAAACCCTCAAGAAACCAGACCTTTCGGCATCACCTGCTTGCGCAAATGATGTCTCACCCATTGTATCTATTGGGAATGAAAGAACCAGGTTTTTGCAGTAGTAAGGGAAAGGGAGGCCGATGTGTGAATCATTGTTCCTTATCCTAGCTTATGTATCCTCTTAATTATTGTAACCATTCATGAATATTGCATCATAACCAATACATACACTAAATCTAGTCTATGAAGTATACCAACATCATTCATAACCACACATAAACAAGTAAAGAACACAAGATGCAATATTATCTCTCAAACTCTATCTTTATTCATCGTATCAACTGATTACATTCATGATTCTTACATAATTTGAACCTTTACGGATTCTACCCATTCTCTCTAGTCCACTAGCTCTCTCACTCCTTATTCATTGCTATCTCTCTCTTTTCACCCTACCCAT
>JZKD02S0304582.1:232651-245835 GCA_000966675.3 Picea glauca | reverse complement strand
TTCCTTCAGCAGATTCTCCCTCATGGAGCATTTTGGAATACATAGTTGATTGCCCCTGAATAATAATCCATCCTGGATCATATACTCGGTCCATTGGCTTCTGTCCCTGAGAATTTGATTCTCAGATGCTTCATATGCTTCCTTAAAATATGGGTTATCCCTATACATTTCTTTGAGGTTATCAAAACCTAAAGTCTTGACTCTTAATTCCTGCATAAGCAAACATTTCCTGCTCAAAGCATCAACAACTTTGTTAGCAGTTCCAGAAATATGCTTAATCACAAAAGTAAAATTCTGCACGAATTCAACCCATTTAGCATGCTTTTGGTTCATCTTCTCCTATTGAGTCACAAATTGTAAACTGTGATTATCACTGTACAAAACAAACTCTTTGGGAACCAAATAATGTCTCCATTTCTTTAGCGCTTGTATGAATACATAGAATTCTTTGTCATATGTTGAGTACTTGATCTTTGCTTCATTTAGTTTTTCACTGAAATATGAAATCGCCCTATTGTCTTGGCTCAAGACCACTTCAATTGCAAATCCACTCGTGTCACACCTGACCTGGAATGTATTGTTAAAATCCAGCAAAACCAGAATTGGTTGCTCAGTGATCTTTTTCTTTAACAGGTTGAAACTCTTCTCTGCTTCTTTTGTCCAGTGAAAATATTTGTGTCTTTTCTTCACCGTATCCATCATTGGTGCACTAATTCCACTAAAATTTTAGATGAATTTTCTGTAGAAACTAGCCAAACCATGGAAGCTTCGAACTTCAAACACATTTTTCGGCGATGGCCAATTCTTAAACGCATTTACCTTTTCTGGATCTATTTTCAGCTCATTTGTAGAGATAACAAAACCCAAATAAATGAGTTCTTTCCTCATAAATGATGATTTCGTCACATTAATCAGCAATTTCTCTTGCTGTAATCTCCTCATTATGGCAGCTAAATGCTTTAAGTGCTATGCTTTTGTCTTGCTGAAAATTAATATATCATCAACATATACAATGACAAATTTCCCTATGAAATCCTTCAAGACTTCGTTCATCAATCTCATGAAAGTACTGGGTGCATTTGTTAATCCAAATGGCATAACAAGCCATTCATATAGTGCCTCATTCATTTTGAATGTTGTCTTGCATTCATCACCTTATCGCATTCGAATTTGATGATACCCACTTTTCAAATCAATCTTTGAAAAAAACTTTGCTCCACTCAAGCAATCCATCAAGTCGTCCATCCTTGGCAATGGAAATCTGTATCTGATGGAAATATTATTGATTTCCCTTGAGTCTATACACATCCTCCAGCCTCCGTCTTTCTTTGGGCTGAGCACTATCAGAACAACGCATGGACTCAAGCTTTCTCGAATCAATCCTTTGTTCATTAAGTCTTGGACCTGTCTCTTGACTTCTTCATTTTCCTGCGGCATAAACCTATACATGGCTTTGTTTGGAAAACTAGCTCCAGGTATAATATTGATATGATGGCTTATACTCTTGATAGGTGGCAACGAACAAGGTAGTTTTCCCACTACTATATTGAAAAACTCTTCCAACAACTCTTGGATTTCTTTCGGTAAATCATCTATCCTTGTACTGGTCAAAACAATTTTAGGCTTCTTGACCACAATAAATTGTGTGTCTTCCTTCTTCTTAACCTTATTAAGAAGTTCCTTCCCACTCATGAGAAGTATAATGTTTCTCACCTCTATTTTCACCTCTTTATCCTTAATTGGCAGCAACATGTGAGTCCTACCATTTTTTTCCAAGGTGTATGTGTTCTTTCTCCCATCATGAACTACGTTTCTATCATATTGCCATGGTCTACCCAGCAATAGATGACAAACATCCATGGGAATGACATCACATAATATTTCATCCTTATATCCTCCTATTTTAAACTCAACTAAACATTGTTTAGTGACATTTACCTGATGTCCTTTTTGTATCCACGAAACTCTGTATGGGCTTGGATGTACAATAGTCTCCAGCTCCAGCTTTTCTACCATCTCTGTAGATACGATATTTTCTGTGCTATCACTGTCGACTATGACCTTACATACCCTATCTTTGGTTTTGCAAGTAGTCTGAAACCGACTGTTTCTTTGGGATGGGTTCTCTACCTCTTTCTCCGGCTTCAAGAGAACTTTCCTCATCATTAAGGATATTTCATCCTCAACATCTTCTACCTCAACATTCTATCCTTGAGATTCGACAATGTGAGTTTCACCACCATCTTTCTTGTTATTTGGACACTCATAGGAATTATGTCTGATTTTTCCACAGACAAAGCACTTCACTTCACCTCCTTTGCCTCTTCCTCTTCCTCTGTCTCGAGGAAAAGTATTTCTATCAGCATATTGCCCTCTCTATGAGCTTCCTCCTCTCTCATGTTGAGTTTGAGGTTTCTTTCCCTATTATTTAGGCTTCTGAGTCCTATCTTGGGCAATTGTTTTGCCTCTAGCTTGAATTCTACCTCGGCCTCTTTGACCTTGCTTCCGGCTCAACTTTTCTTCAACCTTCAAAGCCATCTAATAAGAATCTTCCACAGTATTAATGGTCATCATGCTCATTTCATCTTGAATGTCATATCGAAGACCATTCATGTACCTGGCAACCTTTTCATCATTGCTTTCTTGATGACCTGCTCTGATGTTTATCTTGTAGAATTCTTTAGTGTATTCTTTCACTGACATCAGCTTCTATCTCAAATTTTGCATCCTCCAAAACAGAGTGATTTGATAATCCTTGGGTATGAATTTGGCTTTCATCTTTGCAACCATTTTATCCCAACTCTTGATTTTCTGCTTGTCCTTGCAGTGTCTGTCTGCCTGCAGTTCATCCCACCACAATGCTGCATGCCCTTTAAGTCTAGTGACGGCATGTTTGACTTTCTTATCTTCCTTGACATCCTCATAGTCGAAGTATTTGTCTAGAGCTCTAATCCAGTCTAGAAGTTCTTCAACATTTAAGTTGCCTTCATACACTAGAATGTCCATTTTTTCTCTGGCACCTATCCTAGCAACAACCCTGAATAGGCATTCATCTGCAACATCTTCGACTGTGACTTCTTCTCCTTCGTTTCCAGCATCATTTTCACTTTCATCCTCGCTGATATCCCCAGCGTCCACTATGCGCCTTTGTGCTGTCTCCATGGCATCAAGCCTAGCATGTAATTCATGCATTTCTCTTTCCACTGCTGGATCAGGCATTGGCATTGGCCTGTCTCTTCTTCTCGGCAGCATGGCTATAAAATGTTCCTCTTTTCTCTTCTATAGAAAGAAAATAACTTTTTCTATGCTCTGATACCACACTTGATGCAGATCCCTAACCCTCAGGCCAAGATCCGCTCAGGATCGTTCTAAAATTCCTTTGAGCCGAAATGGCTCCTTTGATTCCCACTAGAACCTCCAACGAATCCACAGGTCCTTTGTAAAAAATCACCTTATGTAACTTGACACCAGGCGCGAGCTTTTCCTTCTCCAAGCAATCATGACCTTGTCTTAACGCAAGCGTCTTTCACAACTCGTGTGTTCGCGAGTCGAAGACCCTCAACTTTTCTTCACCAAACGTTGATACTTGAGGTGCAATGGGGTATGGTTCCTTTCCTTTTCAGTGCCCTCCACACATAACCGTTGGCTAGGGATAAGTACTAGCGCCTCTCACAACTCGCAATCTTGTGAGCTGGAGTGTTGAGCCTTCGTGCTCCTCCTTTGCGAAAACCCGAGAGGTGATGGGTCAACTATGGGTTGACTCCTTCAATGTGGTGAGCACATGAAACCTGTCACCACTTACGCCTTTCTCAGGGGGTTAGTTATTCACACCACCTTTCAACCTTACGGTCCCCACTTGATGGATCTGTCGCGCATTCACACGAGCCCTAGGCTCTCGGCACTTCACGATCTCGTTCATTGAAAAGAACTTATTTCAACGCTCGAGTCTCCGATATGTGATAGCTCTACAGGGTTCTGATCCAACGGTTCTCCCATACCTTGGATCCAATGGTTGTTCCTGCTGCTCGCTACTCAGAAGTTCGCGCAACCAAAGAATTTGGTCTGCCCTCTAAACTCACAAACCCCGATTTGTCGAAATGATCCTAACGGCTCCACTATCACAATCAAGAGTCCACGTTGAGTATTACCTCCCAAAGAGTGGATTCATCCAACACTTAAAATCCTTGCAGATTCACTGAATCTCATGGTCCTCGTGACTTCTCGAGTTCTCCAAAGAGAATTTCAACTGCTCGTTTCTTCCTTGAAGACTTCTACGAAATGAACTAGTGTTCCTTGTCTGAACTTGTCTTTTGTAAAGCGACTTCACTCCGTATCCCTTTTAACACTTCAAAGGCGCTAAACTTCTTGATCTTTCTCTTGCAAACTCAAGTATCTCAAAAAGACTCCTGCACTCACTCCTTGCGGCAAACTTCCAAATAAGCCCTGGTTATTTGATTTCTCGACCCTGTGCACTCTTTGTAGTAGTAGTCCTTCAATATTTTCCTTAGGTAATACTTCTAAGGCTTCGAATATCCTATGCACACCTTGCACAACTTTTATGCTTCACTTGCACTTCTGCTAGAATGAGAACAATGGTATCCTTCCTGAGCTTTCTGAGATAAAACTCAGAACCCTTGTCAACACACACCTTGCGAACGTTTCACTGCACTCCTTGCAGAAACTTCTCTCACTCAGAAAGAGAAACAATTGAAACTCATTCTCTCTCTCTCTCTCTCAGACTTCAAACATTCAACATGAAATCATACATTCAACCCAGTATTAAAGAAAATGCATAACAGAGAGAGTAAAACAACTATAGGCATACCATTCACCATGTATAAACAAAAAACATCATAACACCATGAAATCTGATTCAAAGCTTCTTGTATTAATTCAAGCTCATGCACATGGGTCTTTCTCTACAACTCTCTGCTACAACTCTATGTTAATGTTCTAATGATACAGTCATACAACAATACAAAGGTGAGGGTGTCTATATCTGTTTTCCCTCCTTCTCTTCTAAACTGTCTAATCTATAATTCAAATTTACCTACTTTCATTAATTGGGCTTAAATGCCTTTTACATTGACAGATGAGAGAAAATCGCTCACGATCTATTTACAACAGCCAGATATAAATGCAAGTACACTTCTAGCTACTACATTAATATCTTCTTCTTAATCTTTCAAAAACATTTCAAAATGTGGAAAATGTATGTTGTGCTTTTCCCAGCTGGCTTTTGCTTTCACGCTCGCTTGGCTGCTAGTGATGCTCTTGCATCAATAAGGATGGTCTATCATCTGCGTGGAGTAGTAGGGGATATATTTTTGTCTATAGAATTGTACATTTGTAGGGTGTACCATCTTGCACACAAGTTATGCTATAATGAACCATGAAAAACATTATGCAAATCAATATCAACATTAGTGGTTACTAGGTCCAAAGGAGCCAATTCACCCTCCAAGATGTCTCCTATTTTTAGTTCCAATAAGTGCTATTTTATTAGGTTGCTTACGTTGGATACTCTATCTCATATGCTTTGTAGCTACAACAAACATAGAAGGTTCAACGTGCACTTGTGGGTTTTTATGTAGATCTTTTGAAATGTGTTTTGATAAAGCTCCTTAGGTACTTGTAGGAATACCTAGTGTTGGTATTATCCCTTTTCATAATACTTAAAATTTGTGATTGACAAGTCAAAATATCCCCTAAATATTTCATCAATGTTGCACAACTCATTGTTTTTGGTTTAAACATATTTTTTCCCTTAAATGCTTCAACGTTGTTGCACAACTCATTGTTTATAATTTAAACATATTTTATTTTTATTTTGTAAAATCATGCTAATCAATAACCTTATTTAATTCCTTAATCACTCACTTATCAATACTTTCATTTATGATACTATGAGATCATGTTTTTCCTCTTCATCCCCTTCACCAATTGTTATGGCATTGCTCGACAACTTCAAAAGTGTTGCACTCGAGTAATAATGCTAGTGGCAATGCAAAGTGTGATAATAATGTTGGGAATTATGTAGAATCTAGTAATAACATTGAGCCCACCACAAGAGAAATCAATGAGTGATTAAGGAATTAAATAAGGTGGTACATCATGGGAATCAAAGGGACACTCTATTAATGTACATATCTCCCCTCTTTGCATTTAGATGGTTGCAAAAGGCCATCTCTGATAAGAGATTATGCATAGTGTAGAGCATATCTAGCTATCTAGATATTGACTTGATGCTCATAACCTTAGGGTTGGTAGGGTCATAAAGGACATTGATGTCGAGGATGTTAAGTGCACTCTCCCTTGAAATCTTGTGTATCTGCTTTGCCACAAAATTTTGGAAAAATCTATTTTCTTTCATGAACATAGAAAACCAGTAGTAGGAGTGTACTTATAGTATATGTTTCCTAATAATCCAATCCATTTTGTAGGAAGAGGCAATGTAGACCCAACATAAAATTGTTGTTTTTTGTGATCATGGTATGACTCAATGTAAGCATTTATTTCCTTGTTTGATTGTCAGAAATCCCTACATGCTTTGACCCACATACCTACAATGTTTCACATAACATATCAATGTAATTAATAACATTGACCAAATCACCTATAGTCATGAAGAGTCATTGCAATGGATTTACTCACTTAGTTGTGGCTCTCAATGATCTTTGAAATAGCTTATGAAATCAATTTGCTCGAGAAACTAATCTGGATTTGTGCAGGAACACAATGAAATACATAAATACACATAAACGCAGAGATGCAGCATAAGTAAAACTTCATTTCATTAACAACAAATGACTGAAATATGCTTACAGACATAATGGAAATAAAATAGCTCAGGCGCTGGTAGCTTATCTCTGAGAAGATATGTGGAAACTACTGGCCTATGAAATCTATGTTACAATGAGGCTCAAAGGCCTATATATTATTGAGAAACAATGGAGAACCCTAAACATCCAAAAATCTAACCCTAGGAGATGAAACACCAGAATATGGGCCCTGTTGGAGTAAATTGGTACATTAATTTCCCGGGGTCCTAACTTTGGCATACTATCTCCGTTTGATGCACATGATACATCGTTAGAAATATCTATCCGAGGACTACACTGCTGCCAGTGAATATCGAGACTGGAACAAACTCATTCATCAGTGCATTCATGCCCAAAAAATGTCATTTAGGGCCTCAAAACGGATCCGGAAGTTCAAGACCCGAAAAACTGCTAAAAATAGTAAATTGTGCTACAATTAAGGGAAATGAAAGAAGCAATGGTGTGGGTCCAAGTGGAATAGGCGGGTGGCCACCAATATCCACCTGGATCATTCCTCCCCCCTTAGGAAGAAATGGTCCCCATTGTGTTGAGTTCCTCCATGAGATGAGGAAACTTCTGTTGAACTTGACCCCTAGTGAGCCACTTGCCCTGGTGGAGGAGTTGGCCTGCTTTGACAACTTGATATAGTTGGATCCTCTGTTGGTGGGTATTATTGATTTGTGTGTCCATAATTCGATTAGTTGTGTCTTGTTCCATGCAATCTGGGTTTAACTTTGTTGGTGTGAGTTGTTCTTCCATGTCGGATGTGTCCAGTAGAGGTGGAAAGTAGGGCCGAAGGTGGTCCACATTGAACACTGGGTGCAGAACAAGGAATGGTGGAATATCGAGCTGAAAGGCATTATCCCCTATAGCCTTGGTGATGGTGTATGGCCCATATCAGAGTGGGAGAATCTTGTGTTAGGGTCCTGAGAGGTGCTCCTTTTGCAAATGTAGCCACAATTTGTTGCCCACCTGGAAGTTGTGTGGCACCCGATGTTGATCATGTCGTTGCTTGTAATTAGCATTGGATTTGTCCAAGATGTCATGAACCTATTGGCGGATGTGCTGAATGCGCTCAATGAATTTGTTTTCCTTGTCAGCCTCATACTAGACATGGGTTGAATCTACCTGAGTATCCGCAAATGGCATGGCTACGTCAATGGGACATAATGGTTGGAATCCCAAGCCCACCTGAAAGGGGATGTGGCTGGTTGAGCTATGGAGAGCCCGGTTGTAGCTGTGTTGTACATAGGGGAGGCTCTCATCCCATGTGCATGGATTCTTTGAGTTGTACATGCAAAAAATGTGTACAATCATCCGGTTGACGACCTCTGTCTGGCCATCAATTTGTGGATGGAAAGATTTGGACTTGGTGAGATTGGTGTCTAGCATCAACTAGAGGTTGGAACAAAACGTACTGAGGAACATGTTGTCCCGATATGAGATGATAGACTATGGGATCCCAAAGTGTACCCACACTCATTCAAAGAAGAGTTTAGCAGTGACTTCTGCTGTGATATTCTTCTTGCAGGCCATCATAATGGACATCTTCGAGAATTTGTCGATGACCACAAAAACACAGTCATTGCCATGCTTAGTAGAAGGAAGGCCCAACATGTAATCCATGGAGATGGATTCCCAAGGTCGACTAGGGGTAGGCAGCGGGGTTTAGAGGCCTTGATTCTTGATGGTCGGTTTGGCAATGGCACAAGTAGTGCATGACTTGATGTACTTCCCGAACTCCTGTCGAAGGTTCGGCCAATAGAAATACTTTTGTAGAACTGCCATGGTTTTCTCGACCCCGAAATGCCTAGCGACCCGACTGTAGTGAGCCTCCCAAATCATCTTGGCACGTTCGCATGAAGGAACACAAATATGTCCTAGGTGACATAGTAGGGCATCCTGGAGGTGAAAATTAGGAACTTGTTTATCCTCCAAGAGCGTATTGTATGTGTGGCCAAATTATGGATCACTTTTGTAGAGAAGCGTCCAATCGGAAGTCTCGTGCTCACAAGAGTTGAGTACTGTGGTTAGCGCCATGATAGGGGGTCGGCTAAGGTAGTCTGCAACATTATTGGTGCTTCCTTTCTTGTACTTAATGTTCAATTGAAATTGTTGCAGGTATGTGGACCACTTCTGATGGTGATCGTTCTGCAACTTCCCTTATGTCTGTATGAACTGCAAGGGTCGGTGGTTTGTGTGGATGACCGTTTTCTTTCCCAAAATGTAATGCTTCCACTATCAGCAAGACTGCACAATGGAATACATCTCTTTGTCATAAGTGGGATACTTTCAGACTGTGTCAGAAAGTGTCTCACTATGATATGCCACTAGATGTCCCTATTGAGTAAGGACTGCCCCAATAACATAGTCAACGACATTTGTCTCGATCTCAAATGGTTGTTGCAAGTCTGGTAATGTGAGCACTGGTTCAGAGTAGAGGCGACACTTCAAATCGTTGAATGCCTTCTGTTGAGATTCAAATCAAAATAATTTTTCTTTCACTCCTCCCTTGGTGACTTGACTCAAGGGCCAAGTGATATGAGAGAATCCCAACACAAACTTGTGGTAGAAATTGGCAAGACCCAAAAAGATGCGGAGCTCTGTTAGGGTGGTTGGGGCTGGCCAATCCCGAATGACTTGGATCTTGGATGGATCTACATGCACCCCTTTCTCATCAATAATGTATCCCAGATACTGAACTTGGGTCATGCCAAAAGTGCACTTATCCAAATTGGCACACAACTTGTGTTGCCGCAGTGTTTGGAGGAATTTTCAAATGTGATGGAGGTGCTCTTCCCAAGTATGGATGAATATTAGAATGTCATCCAAGTACACCACTAGAAATGAGTTGGTGAATGACCGCAAGATGTCGTCCATTAGTCTCATGAAGGTTGCAGGGGCATTCGTCAAATCGAAAGGCATGACCAACCATTCGAAAAGGCCCTCCTTGGATTTGAAGGCAGTCTTCCACACATGAGAGGGTTTGATTGGTACCTGATGATACCCAGACTTTAAGTCGATCTTGATGAAGTATTTCTCCCTCTTGAGTTGGTCCAGAAGGTCATCAATCTGTGGCATCGGGTACCTATTCCATACAATGATCTTTTTCAGTGCTCGATAGTTAATGCAGAGTCTCCAAGTCCCATCATTCTTCTGCACCAACACGATCGAGCTCCCACAGGGCGATGAACTCGAATGGATGTGACCTTTCTGCAACAACTCTTGAATTTTCCTCTTGATTTCATCATTCTCTAGAACAGAGTGCCGATAAATTGGTCCATTGGGAAGTGATGCACCTGGGGTCATATCGATGGGGTGCTTCACCTGATAGTGTACAGGCATCCCTGCAGGGGAGGTGAAGATGTCCTCGTACTCCTCCAAAACCTTATCCATCTATTGCTGTCATGAAGAGGGGCCCTGTCTGGAGGTCGTGGCCACAATATTCTTCTTTCCTTGAGGGCGGATCATCAGGAAAACAAATTTCCTGGTTTTGGCAATGAGCTTACTGCATTGTTTTGCAGTAACCAAAGAGATGGTTGTAGGCGGTGCTATTTCTGGTATCCTGTACAGCTTATTGCCCAGAGTAATGATAACAGCATGGGGCCTGGACTCATACAAAACATGTATCTTCCACAAGTATGGTTGGCCTAATAATACATCAGAAACATCAAGAGGAGCAATGTCACATAATACCTCATTCATGAAGGGCTTGATGCTATAGGGAAGGTGACATTGTTGGCTTACGTGAAGATCCCATCCTTGGTGCAGCCACCCGATGGTGTATGGTTGTAGGTGTGTTGTGGTCGGCAAGCCAAGCTATTTCATGACCTATACTGAGATGAGGTTCTTCTGGCTCCCGCTATCAACAATGAACTACAACGGGGAACCCTTTACCCACATCTGGGAATGAAAGAGGCACTCTGCCTCCTCTGGATCTTCTGGTTCCTTCTTTTGGATCTTCGTGGTGGAAACGGTGGTGTTGGGATCTGCATCGATAATATTATTTCCCCTGTCATTCCCCTTGTTGGGTTCTGATTTAGAGTAGGAGCCTGCATCTGATTTAGAAGCCTTCAACTCAGCTACCAGTGACTCCTTGGCCCGACACTCACTTGTGTTGCGAGTGGAGCTCTTATGGAACTCAGACCACTTTCCCGTGTCCTTTTCTGGATTCGTGATGTTGTTCTTTGCTTGCATATTTGACAGGTTGTCCTGGGTCACCCCACCTTGGCTTGGTCCTCTGTTCGGCGGTTTGGGTGTACCTTTCCCTTGCTTTTGATTCGCAGACCCAAAGTCTCGCTTCTTCTGTTTGAACTTCTGCTCAATCTTGGCAACATACCGGTATGCCGCTCCAAGAGAGGATATGTCGAGGAACTCCATTTCCTCTTGAATGTATATATGAAGAAAACTATGGTACTTTAACGCCAAATGTTTATCCGAATCTTTGATACCGAACTTTGTGCGTAGGGTATGGAACAGATTCGTCAGCTCATGCACATCTTGGTCCCTTTGCTGCTGCAGCATAGTCCATTGTATGTATTTGTCCTCATAGCTCCCCATGGGATAATATTTTTCCTTGATGGCATCTCAGAAAGAATTCCAAGTGGGTGTGATCAAGAACAGAGAGGGTTCCCCCTCGCTTTGTTTCTCCCAGTAGGTTTCCCACTAGTCCTTTACATGGGGGGCGGCTTTAAGGAGTGCAAAAATAATCCTTTCTCGGTCGAAAAAGTCATGAACAGAGAAATATCCTTCTAACAGATTCAACCATCTATCAACAACATCTGCATCTATTTGTCCCTCAAATATGGGAATGCCAAAGTTTTCTTGTACCTTAAAAGGAGTGGCGCCTCTAGAGTGGTTGTTGGATGTAGATGCGTTGTCGGTGGGCAGTCGTTGAAGGATCTGGGAAAATTTGTCCATCATCGCGTTCCTTTGTTTCGTGAGGGCCTCCTCGAGCAATAATTTTATAGGATCTCCTACTCCCTCATCTTTCTTTTCTTCCCCCATGGGAGACCGTCGGGGTTTGCGAGGTTGATCTTGCAATGGTTCAACCAGATCGAGCCCTAACTCCTTATACCTTGACCGCGTTGGGGACATGCAAAAAAATATCGAGAAAGAGAAGACTGCTCTGATACCACTGATCTAGATTTATGCAGGAACACAATGAAATACATAAATACACATAAACGTAGATATGCAACGAAAGCAAAACTTCATTTCATTAACAACAAATGACTGAAATATGCTTATAGATAGAATGGAAATAAAATAGCTCGGGCACTGGTAGCCTATCTATGAGAAGAGATGTGGCGGCTACTAGCCTCTAAAATCTGTGTTACAATGAGGCTCGAAGGCCTATATATTATTGAGAAATAATGTAAAACCCTAAACATCCAAAAACCTAACCCTAGGAGATGAAACGCCAGAATATGGGCCTTGTTGGGGTAAATTGGTACATCAATTATCCGGGGTCGTAACTTTGGCATACTATCTCTATTTGATGCACATGATACATCATTAGAAAGATCTATCCGAGGAATACACTGCTAGCAGCAAATATTGAGTCTAGAACGGACTCATATTCTCCGGTGCATTCATGCCGAAAAAACGTTGTTTAGGGCCTCAAAACGGCTCTAAAAGTTTAGTACCTGAAAAAATGATAAAAATAGTAAATTGTGCTACAATTAAGGAAAATGGAAGAAACAATGGTGTGGGTCCAAGTGGAATAGGCAGGTGGCCACCAATATCCACCTGGATTAGAAAATTTCAATAGAACTTGAGATATGTGTTTGTGGCATCCTCAATTGATAATGAAAAACCATTATGTTCCCTAAAAAAATTGACATATATACATATATCTCTTTTAGTGTCCCAAAAATTCTTGATCGTATTTTTCAACAAACATCGATACACATGCCAGATGTAGAGAATTATTGGACGGTTAAACACATCATTGTGGATGGACAATAATTAGGTTAAATAATATGACAATAAATACACAATGAAATGAAGGGAAAAGAAACTAATATATCTACACACATTATTGATCGGATTTTTACGAGGGCATCTTCAACAAGAAAAGATGAAAGCTTCCATGTGAGACTAGAAAACACATTGGAAAAATTCTTGCAATTGTGTCACAATTGTTTCCAACATTGCTTTTTTTTCACTTGACCCATGGAATTCCACTTTGATGTGTATCAAAAGCAAGAATGGCATACAAAATATATTGCCACATATATGATTCCATGGATACAATATTACAGAAAAAATGTAAGAAAGATCAATAAGTCCAAAAGAAACAACCATTTCATTTCATAAACACATATTTTATAACAATAACATTGATTTGGTAAATAACGC